>JAODAL010023809.1:0-61904 GCA_025379985.1 Phyllomedusa bahiana | reverse complement strand
TCCTTGCGTGCCGGGCTTGCCGGCCCTCCACCTTGTCATTGTCCCACGTCTGCCCTTTGGCGTGTTGCTCCTGCCGTGCCCCCCCCCTGGTCATTGTCCCACTTTTTGGGCCTACCCCTTTTTTTTGCCAGCTCCAAATTTGTCATTGTCCACTGCCTGCCCTCATATGCTGCCGCTGTGCCCTCCACGTGTGATTGTGCCACTCTGTGCCAAAATTACTGTTTTTCCACCTCCTAATGTCAGGGGCCACTTTTGACCTAACGCTGCTCCCCGTGCCCCAACGGAATCATTGTCCACTCTGGGGCCTAATACTTTTTTGCCCCCCATAATTCATTGTCCCACTGCCTACCTCTACGGCTGCCGCTGTGACCCCCACTGTGTATTGTCCCACTCGTGCCCAATCTTTTTTTTTCCACCTCCATAATGCCCATTGGCCATCCCTCCCCCAAATCGCTCCCGCCGGACCTCCACACGGTGATTTTGCCACTCTGTGGCCTAATCTGTTTTGCCACCCTCCAGAATCCATTTTTTGCCACTGTCTGACCTCATACGCTGGCCGTGACCCCCCAACTGTGGATTGTCCACTCGTCCCCTAATACGTTTTTCCGCTCCATAATGTCATTGTGCCCTGTTGACCTCATACTGCTGCCGCCGTCCCCCTCACATTTTATCATTTGCCAAACTCTGGGGCCAAAATTTACTGGTTTTGCCCTCCAGAATGCCATTGTCCACTTCTGACCTCATACTGCTCCCCGCCGTGCCCTCCACACTTTTTATTGTGCCACTCTTGCCCTAATACGTTTTGCCCCCCTCCAGAATGCATTGTGCCACTGCCTGACCTCATGTCGCTGCGTGACCTCCAAAATTTGGTGTTTGTGCCACTCTGGGGCCCTAATACTGTTTTCCCGCCTCCAAATGTCTTTGGGGCCACTGTGACGTCATGCTGCTGGTCTGCCATCGTCACCACCACATCTGTCACTAATTTGCCCCTGAGCTCTCAGCTTTTTTTTTTTTCCAGCTTTCCTAGCATGACTTTATCAGGTACTTTCCCGCTTGATTTTTTGGTCATTTTTTGCCCTTTAAGTCCCAGGGAATTTATAGGAAGCTTTTTTGGCGGGGGCAGTCATGTGCGTGTCTACTAAAACACAACATTTATAAGCCCAAAAAACCAAGCTCCCCCTGCATTTTAAGCAGGGCACAATTTCTACGCACCCTGCGGGTCGGGAAACCGGGAAAATAGCTTTTTTTAACGTGATTCGGCCGAAGTAATTCGGACCGAAACGAATTTTGTCGGAAAATTCGGCGAAGTGACCGAACCGAATTTTTGAGAAATTCGGCCATCTCTACACGTAACTGTTATGTTTTGATATAATACACGGTATTTTTTGCACCTTTCAATTCACCTGTGGTGAATATAGAATTGCTGTTTTAAGATTTACGTAGATGCTGCGTCAATGAACAGTGCTGGGTGCGCAAAAGTCAAAAATCACGTAACTGTGATGTTTTCGTACGATACACGGTATTTTTGGCAACAAACAAACTGTGCTGACTACAAGATTGGTGGATTTTTATTTAAGTGCAAGGTGGATATATCAACAGTCACAGGTGTAATGCGTAAAATTGAACACCTATCTGAAATGTATACTGATAATAAAGGTGGAGTTTTGCAGCTAACAAAGAGACCTGCAGTTACTAGAAATGATGTTTATCCCAAAATAAGTTCAGGCTGCCCAATATCCAGGAAATATTTCAATAACAAACTGTTAATAATAAAGATATTCCACTACCATGTCTACACTAAGTCTTGGTGAACTTTATCCAGTGTTCTTTATAGATAGAGCTTGTCTGTGTTCGCCCGTGGGGTCCCCCTCCCCCATCCGCTCCCCCCGCCGTGAATTTACAGCGGTAGATGCTGCTTTAAAATTCTCTAGCTAACTACATAAAATCTTCAAATCTCTAATCTAACTAAATTGGAAGGATCACAGCTAATAGTAGAGGTTTCTCTGTGCAGAAATAGACTAATTTCGCTGAGCTGTTTGGCCACAGGCAGAGCGCAGGTCCTATCCCTATGAGACGCTGAGAGACACTGAGGCTGAAACAGGAAACGCTGTTCTATGTAAAACGAGGTCATGTGATTTTTCCAGCCAATCGCAACCATACACATCCCAGTCATGACGTCGCACACACATCTCACCCTGCTCTATTCTGTAATCTCATTTGCTGGCCGCCAAAATTACAGGAAGCGCCAAAAAAGGCGCGATTTTAACCTTAATTATCGCATGATCTGGAAATTTCGATCACCATAAAAACCTTGCCGATTTCAACTTTGTCGATAAAAATCGCTCAACACTAGAAGCTATGACCATCTTCTATTGTGAATGGTGCATCCTGTGTTATCTATATATAATGGTGTCACCTTTCAATGGAATCCTGCCTGTGCTGATAATGAAGAGACTGCTCAGAGGTTTCCTCTACAGAACAAGAAGTGTCAGACTATTATTAGGTGTAGTGGTCTAAGTAAAAATTGCAAGATCTTGAGATAATTAAAAACATAGTGATATGGAAAATGATAGGGTGATAAAATAAATAAATAAATAAATAAATAAACATAACTTCCCAAAAATCTTAAGTGAAACAGTATGTCATTTTCTGCTGTCACATTCCCTATAAGCTAGTGATTTTCTCAATGCCACTGCTAACATTGTGATAAATATTATCAAAACAATTAGGCTAGCAGGAAATATCCTGGTAACTTACTGAGGTTGCATAAAACAGATTAGAATAGTGAGTTTAGCTGAATAAAGCTGCAAAGTATCTATAGCTACTAATTTCTTGGCTTTATCTTTATTCTATTGTAAGCATTGTACTTTAGCGATATTGGCTGTGATGCTGATAGCTCGGCCTGCTGTGATTATTGTTAAATCAGAAACATTGTTTTTTTAATGGCTGATCATTCTGAGCCTGTAAGTGGTTGCCTGTTAACTCCATAGGAAGTTGCACTTGGTCCCAGCTGTGTGGGTCACACAGAATCTGACTTATGCAGAAGAGTTTATCTCTTAGGGTGCTTTCACACAGCGCAGTTTTAGTGCAGTTTTATCTGTGCTCCAATTAAACTGCCTTTATTACCAGCAAGCTTCTTTCAGTTGTCTAAATAGTTCAGAAAGGTGTTTCAAGTAAGTAATCAATTACTGTGTTTAAAGTCTTGTGGATGGCAAACACACTAATTGATTTCTCACTTTCCAAACAGTTTAGAGAAGTGGAAAAAGCTTGCTGGTATTAAAGGTAGTTTAATTGGAGTGCAGTTAAAACTGCACCAAAACTGCGCTGTGTGAAAGTACTCTTACTACTACATGAGTTTCAGAATAAGGAGGAACATATTCAATGACTTTGAAATGACACATTCCTTAGGCTCCAGTTGGATAGGTTGGTTGTCTACATGATGAGAAAAGTAAACCTTTATACTAACCTCATGGAACGGGTAATAAATCAAACTTTTTATACCATGGCAGAATCTCTTATGAACAAGCACAAACCCCTATGGTAGCTTTAAAGAACTGGATGGTAGATGATTTTCTATGGCAGCGCATAGTGGTGTGTCTTTTGGTAAGGATAGATCTTGCACTTACATCCCTGATAGCTCTGATTTAGTAATAGGACATAAAACAAGATAAAGGGACTCCAAAGGGTGACATCTAATGTGGTTGAATGGGGTCCATTCTCATGGTTTGACTCCATAGGAGCTTGGAAAAAAGCCCCACACATAGAAAGATGTTTATTTTACTCATGCAATGATTTGGCTCAGAAATGAACCTTTCTTAAACAACTATTTCTGAGCAAAAGCATTAAGCCAAAACAATTACCTTCATGTCGAAGTTCTGCCTGCAATCATTTTATTTGGTAATATAATTTCTGCATGTTGAGTTCAGCAATCTTCTGTATGTGTACAAATGCTCTTTTTGCGGCTTATGACTTGTAAAAGGGGCCATTCAACTAATGGTTAGTCAGGGCATTTTTGTATTAAACTAATGTATGGAGCTGATTAAGAATATAATGATTATTGCTTTTACTAATCGATTTCCAGTGTGATGTGGGCCTTTTTTTTGTGTTAAGACCTATTTGTCTGTAATTGAGAACCCTGCATTATGGAATAGAATGTTTAGTATAGACAGGAATGCAGGATCAGTTAATTATATTAAGGAGGAATTCTGCTCACCAAAGCTTTTAGGGGGAAAACTAGATACAATAATTTAAGTAAACCTTGTGCTTTTTGTGAAACTTCCTTGGTACCAGTGTGCATAGGGACTTTATAACAGATCGGGAATATCACCTTAACTTCTTAAGCACCAGGCCTGAAAAGTACTTAATTATCAGCTAAATTTTATAGTTTTTACAGTCGTAACTTTTTTCTTTTTTAAGCGACGCAGTTGTTTGAGAACTTGATATATGTGGGAGACGTTGTATTTTTAGGGGGCATAGTTTAAGTTTACAAAATAAATCACTACAGAATTTGTTTTAAACTTTTTTTATTTTATATTATTTTTTACAGCATTCACATTTCACACTAAATAACATGTTATATGAATTATACAGGTTATTATGGTCATTTAGATACATAATATGTGGAGGTTTTTCTTTTTGTGTTTAATGTATGCAAAATAATTTTTTATTAGATATTTATTTTTATTATTTTTTTTATAATTTGTTAACCTTTTAAAATCCTATTAAAGGATAACTACTTTTTTACACTTAGTAATGTATAAGCATATTAATGTATGCTAATACATTACAATCTGTGTCATTCTGTCCACTGGCTTCCTTAACAGGGGCTACTCTTGGTCCCCAGGGCTGACTGTACAACATTCTCCAGGCTCTACCAGGTCACAGGGAGTCCCGATCACCAGATGGAATAGGGGAATGCCCTTTGATTATGCTGTGGTCACGGACCGAAGCATTAAGCGCTAGGGATCAGAGGTTTCCTCTGCTTCCCGGCGCTTGCAGAGACTGCTCTTGGAACAGAGCTGTCAACTACAGTTCTGTTCCAAGTGCAGCTATGGCGCTGGGAGGCACAAACCCCTCTTTCTGCAGCAAAGTCTATAGTCTGTGGGTGGTCGTTAAGAGGTTAAAGGACTGGCTTCATAAATGGTACATCAGACTTTTCTGTATCATGAAGCCTGTATATGCTGTTACTTTTTGCTCATTATTCCTTATCTCTTTTTCACTTTGCCTGTAAAATCTTACTTATAAATAATCTTTCAGCTACTTTAACCATAGTGAGGTCATTCTGACTTTCATACCAAGGTATGTCTGTTGTCTCTAATGTATGTTTTTTATGTTCCATACCAATAATTTTCTTGCTCAATGCTGAAATATTTATAGTGATAATATAGTAAAGGATATATTTTAAAGACTTTTTTGGTTGAGTCTGATTATAGAGGATATCCCTATTTTTTAAATAGTTTCTCTTTTAACCTTACACTGGGAAGCCATTTACCAGTTTTTACTCATGTCTCTGGGTCTTGAAGGACTCCTCATATGGTCTTGTCCCAGCAGTAGTCAATTATTCTAAACAGTCAGCATTTCAGCAACACTACAACAATGATGGTGGGTGACCTATCCATTTTTTAGATTCCTTTACCATAAGATATCCTGGGGTCAGAGCTAAACTGTGTTCATCCAGATTGAGATAAGGTTGCATCATCTACTTTTTATGCAATCTACATTATCAACAGGGAAAAAAAAAATCCCAGTGTGCAGCTTTATTTTAAGACTTTTATTGTGCTATCCATGGCTATAATTGAGAGCTTGTCAATATTTTTTTTTTTTTTTTTGTGTGATTATGATTACTTAGTTTCTTACAATTGACCTTAATAGGGGAAACAAAGGCATTGAGAAAAAGTAAGTGCAACATTCCAAAAGAGAAGATAAAATACCACTCTAATCTTTTTGGATTCAATTCTGGTCCTTGCTGAAAAAAACTGCAACTAATCTGCACTTTAAACAAGGCCATAGTGTTCTGAAATAACACTATTTTATATACAGTATTAAAGATTAAAAGTTTATTCTGCAACTTTCAGCTAGCAGATTCAGTTAACAACTGTGTTACATTACTTATTATAAGCAAATATGTGGAAACAGTAAAATGCACATTTCTAAACAAATTTTTATATTTTTTATTTATATTTTTTCTTTATATATCAGCTGTTGTATTTTCTGTTTCATAAATCTTTAAGTGGTGCATCTCAAAGTCTTAATGTTTTGAATAAATTAAATTCTGAGCACAACTTTTCTTTTTCCATACAGCAGCCAATACAATTAACATTACTTCTGAAAAGAATGAATGGCCTGTTAATAGTGTGCCTATTACACTTTCTTCCAAGAAGGCAGATTAATCTCAAGTGTAGCTTCATTATTTTGCTGGTTTTATTCATGCGTATATGTGTGTTGAATGTTAATGAGAAAAATCTTGAATCAAATCAAAGATAGAAGCTGATGAAAAAGTACTTTTAAATTAGATGCAATTACTATGAGGTGTTTTCATCAGGATCATGTTTGATTACCAAACCAAACAGAAGGGCAGCAGTAGTAAAATCTCGTTGGCACGCCGAAGATAAATGTATTTTGGAAATAAATAAAAAAAATGAATAAAATGGTTCCTAGTCATTATGAATTTAGATTGCACAAATACAAAAAATTAACAAATAAACATAAATTATATTCACCTGTATTCTATTGATCTAACTATATAGTAAAAACCCCAAAAACTAGATTGATCAGCACCTTCAAACAATGTGAAATAAATGTGCAATGTGCAAGCTGCCATGGCTAAAATACAAACACAAAATACAGCAGCACACAGCAAATAGTAAGATATATGTAAATAAAGAGTATGTGAATTATTTTAAATTGCATTACTATTTATCTAGCATACTTGTAAATCTGAGGTTATTAGAGCACGTATTCAGCAGAAGATAAAGGAGGCATAATTTTAATAACAATAATTTTATTAAATGCTTAAAAATATTAAAAATATATTGCATTGAATGAGCAAAAAAAATCAGTTGGAGAACCCCATCACACACGCACATCCTCTGAATTGTTCTAGTTACCCCTTCCAGCAGAGACATTGCCCACTTTGTGAAGCACTGCTTTAGGGAAATATTTGCCCTTTATCTAGATACTTTCTAACTGGAGTACTTATCACTTATTTTGCTTATTGGGAATTTCAGTTTTGTCTGTGGTCATCATGAACAGATTTGACATTTTCTTCAGTTCCAGAAGAATATTTCAGTTGTTGAAGAAGTCAGCTTCTAGCAATGATGTTTCTCAGATTAGGGGACTGCCTTTAACAAAAAGTGGACTCTGGAAATACGTTATTAATTTGCCAACTTTTTAAAAAATTAACTTAAACTGGGCATTTAGTCATAGCTTGATAAGTCACTGAACAGCATTTACCCACTCACTAGTGGTAAAAAGATAAACGACAGTCAATTATGCCAATAAGATCGGGCCTAGACCTAAGTTGGAGGGAGGTTGAGTATTATTTTTTTTACGCATGATCATGGTAAACTAGGTTCTGGTTCAACACCACATCCAATCCGACATCACTTCCATTTAATCCTAAACCCCATATTACTTTAACTGGAAGTGACCTCAGACTGAAAATGACGCAAGACTGGAAGCACTGTGAAACTGTCACTGCAAAAATGCACTGCAAGGTCACTGCCAAAATGTGTATTTATAATACAAAAAAGCCCCTAGGGCCACATGTATGAAAACTGTTCAGGTCTAAAATTCCCTTTATTGCCCATAGCAACCACTCAGAGTGCCCCTTTCATTTCATACATTGCTCTGGAAAAATGAGAGGGGGGAACTGAGTGGTTGCTATGGAAAACAAAGTGAGTTTTAGACATAGACAGTCTTCATACATGTGGCCCATAGAGTTAGGGTTACATGAAAAATTTCAGGTATGGTACATGCACTTTTTCTAAAGTTAAATTGGACCAGTTTTGAACAGGAAAGAGACCTATTCGAGGAACACTAGTGCCCAATAAGTAATCTTAGATCTTTTTTCATGAATAAAAGAGAATAAACATGAATAAAGAGAAAAAACAAAACTATTTTAATAGTTTACTGTACTTAAAATGCAAATTGTTAGAAAATCATCAGTTTGCATGTTGGACTAAAACAGTTCACATTCATTAATCATTTCTGATTGGTAAATGGTCCCATGAATCTCAAAAAAGCTTTTGTCCCAGCCAGGTTCTTTATCACATGTATTTTTAGAAATGGTATTATTTTAGCAATCAGGTAACATGTATTTTGTCTGTTTTCATAAAGATCCATGTACTTAAGTGCTTTCAGAAATACTTCATAACAATTCTAGAAGTAGGTAATAGATTCTTAAAGGCATAACCCTCAAGAATGCAAGTATGCACTTGTTTGAACAATGTGTTTGTAATAGCAATGCTCACTTAAAGGAATCCTATTGTGATGATTGTGTAATGTGCTGAAAGCAGAGTCCTTACACTTGTTTCTTTAATAAACCAAATCATTTACTTAATTTTAGTTTATTTCTTTTAATAAACTTTGTGCAACAGGTGCTTCTTCAGAAATATGCTATAATTGTCCATTCAGGGCAACAGTCTGCCTTTGGCCACACGCCTGTGGGACAGGAGTCTTCTTCTCCATCCACACGGATCCTTACTTTGTTAACCACTTCCCACCACAGCCTATTTTTTAGTCACATTCATTTTTCCCTCACCATCTTCCCAGAGCCACAATTTTTTAAATTTTCCACCTACTTAGACTTATGTGGGCTTTATTTTGCAGGATAAGATATACTTTCTAATGGTGTCATTCACCGTAACATAGAATATATTGGGAAACCGCAAAAAAATACTTAGTGGGGCAAAATGTGAAAAAAACGTACTTATATTTGCAGGAGTTTTGTTTTTATGGTGTTCAAGCTTCTGTAAAAATGATATGTTCTTTATGCTCTGCAGGTTGATACAAATCTGGCACTACAAGACATGTAAAGTTTTTGTTATGTTTTGGTGCCGTAAAATACAAACATTTTTTATTTTTGACATTTTTGCCACAGTGCCATTTTCTGCAACCAATAACTGTTTTGTACTTCTACCTATGGGCTTGATTGAGGGTACATTTTCTGTGGGCTAAAGTATACCTTTTTATTGGTACTAGTGTGGAATACATGCACATTTTTTGATCACTTTTATTTAAAATTTTAGAAGACATGAAATGACTAAAAAAACGCAATTTTGGCATTTGGGATGTTTTTTCTTCTACAGTGTTCAGCGTACGAGATAAATTATGTTATGCTTTAATAGATATGACTTGTATGGACGTGGTTATACCAGTTCTGTGTAATATTTTTATTATTTTATGTTTTTGTACTTTAAATTTATTTTATTTTTTTACGCTTTTTTTTTTACTTTAACATTGATTCCCTTATGGTGCTTTACCATTAGGGGGCACAATAGTTTATACAACCTATTGCATTGTATAGACAATGCAGTAGGGTTTACAAATATAGCGGTTTTACTACTTCCTGCTGGGGCAGGAAGTAGTAAAATTAGAAACATGGCGGCGATGGAAGCCTTCACTAGGCTTCAAGCTGTCATGTTAACTGATTTGGACCATGTGATCTCATTGTAGAGGCTCCAATTGGAGTGAGGAAAGGTGTGCAGCACGGAATTGTACTGGCTCCATTCCCTGCTGTTACCAGCGATTGTCAGCAGCAATTAGCCGCTTACACTATGACACTATGACGTACCAGTGTGTCAAATGTCAGTAAGTGGTTAAACTGATGTTACTTACTCTCTGTTCACACCGAACCCTGGCTTTCTTGCTGTATTTTCTACTGGGTCTTCTCTCTCAGGTTTTGGGTCTTACTGTGCTCTCTCCCTTTGACACATCTGCTCTCTGCTATTTTCAACTGTCACTAACTGACTTTCTACTGCTCCCTGGGTTCTTGTCATTACTGCTTGCTCTTTCAGTGTATCTGCACCATCTAATCACAGGAGATTAGACTTCAGGTCCCCACTCTACAAATGGAAGGATAGATGGACACCTAGTAATTGTAAAGTATGTGTTGTGGCGTCACTGGATTTGTAACAAAGCTAAACACATAGAAAAAAAGATAATAACCTAATATCCTTCTACCATAAATAGATTATGGTTAAATGTCAAGGTGAATTATGCACTTCATTAGTCTTTTATATTGGTAATACAGTATTCAATCTCTTCTATGACACATACTCAAACAGGCTAGAAGAGTAGAAATCAAAATACATATAAACAGCACAGTTGATAAAAAAAAGTTAATTGTCTCATAACTATTTGACTATTTATTTTCATGAATAAAAGTAAAGCTCCATAACCATAACCTATTCATTTAAAAAAATCTGAAAAAAGCCTATCTATAAATCATTGTGACCGTTTTTCGTTATTGCTACAAAGCATCAAAGTAGAAAAAAAAAATATCTTTTCAACCCCTGTCCTTACCTGTTCTCCATGTCTATACAAATTTCTCATCCACTGTGCCCCATGTGTTAATAATGCCCCTCTTGGTGCTCTACACAATACTAGTACCCTTAAACAGTAAAAGTTCCTCCAGGTGGTGATAGGGCCTTCATTTGTGCTTTCAAAAGGTAGGTAGACCCCCAATATAGTAGAAAGGTACATACCCCATGTAGTAGGTAGTTCTCCAAATTAGGTAGGCAGATAAGTAGTACCTCCTTTTATGTAGGTAGCCTCACCCAGAGTTACTCTTCCCATTTCATAGGTAAATCCCCCATTAGGTAAATACAGTAGGCATATACGGCTCCTATTTGTTAGTAAAGGTATGTAAGTAGAGCCCGTGGTAGTTGGGTAGGCAGGGCTCCCATACTTAGGTAAGTAGGTAGATTAGCCTATGGTATGTAGGTATGGTCCTCAATCATTAAATAGGGCCCCAGGAAGGAAATAATTATTTGATGCCTTGCTGACTGTGTAAGTTTGTCCACTGACAAAGACGTGAACAGTCTATAATTTTAAGGGTAGGCTAATTTTAACATTGAGAGATAGAATATCAGAAATAAAATCCATTGTATAAATTATATGCATTTTTTTGCCTTTTGCAGTAAGAAATAAGTATTTGATCCTTCTGGCAATCAAGACTTAATACTTGGTGGCAAAACCCTTGTTGGCAAGCACAGCAGAATGACGTTTTTTTGCAGTTGAGTTGATGATGAGGTTTGCACACATGTCAGGAGGAATTTAGGTCCACACCTTTTTGCAGATCATCTCTAAATCATTAAGATCTTGAGACTGTTGCTTGGCAAGTCGGAGCTACAACTCCCTCCATAAGTTTTCTATGGGATTAAGGTCTGTAGACTGGCTAGGCTACCCCATGACCTTAATGTGCCTCTTTTTGAGCCACTCCTTTGTTGCCTTGGCTGTATGTTCTGCGTCATTGTCTTGCGAGAAGACCCAGTCACAACCCAATTTTTATGTCCTGGCAAAGGGAAGGTGGTTGCCACTCACGATTTTACGGTAAATGGCTCCATCCATTCTCCCATTGATGCAGTGAAGTAGTCCTGTGCCTTTAGCAGAGAAACACTCCCAAAACATAATGTTTTAACCTCTATGCTTGACAACGAGGACAGTGTTCTTTGGGTCATAGACAGCATTTCTCTTCCTCCAAACCGAGTGAGTTGAGTTAACGCCAAAGAGCTAAATATTTGTCTCATTTGAACACAGCACCTTCTCCCAATCACTCACAGAACCATCCAGGTGTTCATTGGCAAACTTAAGATGGGCTTGCACATGTGCCTTCTTGAGTAGGGGGACCTTGCAGGTGCTGCTTTGAGATCATTAATAGTGATTAGCGATCAGTAAAAAAATCTAGATCGATTTGATTGCCGATTTGAAAGAAAATTGTGACGATTTTCGATCTTGATCGATCGCCAATTCCCATTAAAGTCAATGGGAGTAGATGATCAGGTTAATTTTTACATCGAAACAGGTGAGGAGAAGCTGGAATTAACATCCACAACAGTAAAGTGGCTATGTGGTACATCTTAGTGAAGACAATTTGGCTCTAAGAGTGACAGAAAAAAATTCACAGGCTAAAATAATAAATTCCTTTCAATGGCTAACTTAAAAGATGAGGACAGTGTAGCTACAGTAGGTACAGCGGTATCAGATGCTATGGGGCCCCCTTGACACATAAGAAGACACCGGTATTGAAAATGGCACATGGTAAATGGCAGGAGCCCCCTATCACTTTTTACACCAGGGCCCAAGAACATGTCATATATGTGGTGGCAGCAAGAACATCCCAATGGAGAACACGGAGGTTCAGCTGGCAGGGCCGTAGTTATAGTAAGTGGAGTGGTAGACGGGGCTGCCGTCATTCATCTATTAACCGTTTCAGGGCCACATGCAGCTAATTCAAATGTGGTCCCCACCTATTAATACTTCCTATTTTTAACATATCACGGGGCCCCATTTTGATTAGGGCCCCTGACAGGAGTGCTGCCCTATTGGCACCCATGGCATCCCTTTTACAGTAGCCTGACCCAAAAACCAGCCACAGGCCTTATGGACAATCTGAATAAAAGTAGCAAGAAGAAATTAGTATTTGAAACAAGATTTTAGTGAATTGGACATTGACTAGTGCTGTCTTTTACCTCAGCATGACCCTCAAAACCAGTACAGATGCCCTTTGGACCATCAGAATAAAATTTGCAAGAAGTTATGAGAATTTGAAGCAAGATTCTTGTGAATAGGACATTGACTATCGCTGTCTTTTACAGCAGCATGACTCCGAAACCAGCACAAATGCCTTTATGGACACTCACAATACAATTAGCAAGAATAAATTACTATTTCAAACCATTTCTTTCAATGCTTCTGCTGCTGCTATGGCTACTTGCCATTCTATTGCTGGCATGTTGCTGATGTTGTTCCACTGTGACATTAGAACGTGAAGATGACGCAATAGATGTCTCCAGTTGGTCAATGAGCACTGTCTCAAACTCCTGCATTCTACTGTCAATTTGTGTGGCTGGATGGAAATTGCTGACTTTTCATTTGTAACATGGATCAAGGAGGGTGGCCACCCAGTAACTGTTGTTCATTTTGATTGCCTTGATGCATGTGAAATAAGAAATGAGTATGTTAAATAAGTTTTTTTTTTTCAATACGACCTTTTCTATTGGTGTCTTTTACAGTAGCATGACCCCAAAAGCAGCAAAAATGACCTTTTGGACACTCACAATAAAATTAGCATGAAGAAAAGAATATTTGAAACAAGATTTTAGTGAATAGGACATTGACTACCGCTACCCAAACAGGAAGAAAAGTCCAGCGTTAAACCATGTGTCTTGGTAAAGACGTTCCAGAGCTTTTTTTTTTTTTTTTTTTACCAAGACACATGGTTTAACGCTTCACCTTCTTCCTGTTTGTTTATTTGGATTTATGAGGCTGCCTTCTGCCTGTCCGGGCATTTTCCAATGCATTTATGACCAGGTGAGCTGACTTTAAATTATTCGAGTGTACAAAATTGACTAGCATTGTCTTTTACCGCAGCATGACCCCAAAAACTAACACAGATAACATTCAGAATAAAATTCGCAATAAGAAATGAGTATTTGAAACAAGATTTTTGTGACAAGAACATTGACTATCGCTGTCTTTTACAGCCGCATGACCCTAAAACCAGCAAAAATGCCCTTATCAATACTCCCAATAAAATTTGCGTGAAGAAATGCAGACGATTGACGGGGAGGCCCAGATGACGCTGCATCGCTGACAGTCGGGCAGAAGCAGTGTGCGAATGCCGGAAGTGTGAGCTAAGACCTCAAGCCTTCCTCAGGAGCCAGTTAAGACCTGGATAACGCTTGAGAAATTTCTGCTATACGAGAACGCTTGCCCTCCATATGAAATTCGAAAAAGCCTTACGTAGCACCATTACATCCTTATGCTTAAGCAAAAATGGAATATTTTGCAAAGGATATTGTCACATTATGCCATAAACTCGTCGGAAATGGGCTCAAGGAGCTCAGGTTCCTTTCTATGAAGTGAGTTTCACTTGGAAACGCTGGCTGATGCTCCAGTTCCACCCAGGTGCCCTTCTCATTGGCTTCCTATTTCTTCCTATTGTTTTCCTTGACGCTCTGGAGGAAACTCTCTCTGTTCTTGGAGTGATGAATGTGCTCCACACGGACGTTGATTCTTTTGACAAGGGTTTTACCCTTGATCTGCTTGTTCAGAATCACAATTATGCCCTCAGCATGCTGTGTAACATTATAAATCCTGCCAGTCTTGCCATGATAGCATTTATGTGGCATGCCTTTTTGTATGGTGTCCATACCCTTAATGTACACAATGTAGCCCTTCTCGTAGATGTGCATGTATGTTGACAAAGGCAGAACTTCATGTTAAGGAAGGGTCTGGAGAACATATACCGGGTTCCACGCCTTTTGCCTCTTGTGTTTGTCATTTTCGCACCTTAAAGATGGCGAGTCCAGCGAGGGACCAGCTTCCTTCTCCTCCACTGAAGGCATCAGCGATTGGGCGTCAGAGAAGACAAAATCATCCTCTTGGGCCTCTTGATCTTTTGAAATGCCTTTTGACCGCATTGTGTCATCAAAGAGGTCTTCAGAATATGGATTATCCAGTGGGGTCTGTTTATTGGGTGACATTTGGCTCATCTTTGCTTCAGTTTCGACTGATGATGATGACGATATTTGTGGCCGTGACTGAGAGGAAGAGGAGTTAAAACCACTGGATGCAGGGTATGTTAACCACTGAAGAACAGATTGGCGCCACTCTTCAGAAATGAGATGCACAGGGAACTGACCAAGCGATGACAGGCCATGTTCAAAAATATAAATATTAAAAAGGTGCAGAAGTTTTGTTCACAGTCTCTTATTGAAGAACTGTACTCCAAAGACAGCAAATCAGAAGTGTTCTTAAATCCGTATAATTTCCAAATGGCAACTAGGATTAGAAACAGAAGTTTTTCTATGGAATATCTGTGAAATGGGGTCTTACGGAAGAACCGTGTCTTGTATACTGGCTGTCCTTCCAAAACTGCAGCAAGGAACTAAAAGGATGAGGACTGCATAGCCATGGTAGGTACAGCGGTAGCAGCTGCTACGGGGTCCCTTTGACATGTATGAAGACGCCACTGTTGTATGAAGGGCAACTATAAAGAATGTTAATTCTGGAAAATCTTTAGTGTTCTCGACTAAATATAGTGTTGATTATAATGAAGTTAAAAATTTTTTTTTCCAGAATTTACAGATACTACGACAAGATAATATTCTAAAAGAGTATGTACAACAAGGTGTCAAGTATGTATCTAGACGAGGAGGAAATCATTACCCAAATGATTTGTCACCGATACTTTTATGGGCAGAAAGGAAAGTACATGGTTGCAGATCCAGGATTTTATCCCTGTAGCAAAACTAGGTGAACCTTTGCTCGTTTGTAAAAAAGGGAGATTACATTTTCAAATAGTAAAAATACAAACAATTTAAACTAAAACAGTATGCCAATTGTAAAGACGGATCACGTGATTTATTTTTATACTTGTGTAGGGAATGCAACTTAATGTACATTGGTAGTACCATTAGAAAAATCAAACAAAGGTTGCCGAACACTTAACTGCATTCGAAATAAACATTTTAATGTATCAGGCGTTGTAAGACACTTCGTAGAAAAACACGAAAGTAGGGTCAAAAATCTGTGTTGCGGGGTAATTGAGAGAGTAGGGAAGCCCTTACGGGGAGGAGACTGGGAAAGAAAGGTGAGGATACGTGAGGCATACTGGATTTTGATGTGCGACACACGTTATCCACTTGGATTAAATAGACGCAATAAATTTTGTTGAAACATTTTTTTAGCCAATCAATAATTATGCTTAGCTTTAGATATATGTAAGCGCGAAGTTTAAATGTTAGAAGGAAAATAAGCAATAAATATATGCAGGAGTAGGCATATGTTGAGATCCATTACTAACAATCATAGGGTTAAAGAAAAAAGAAACGCCATTATCACATGTTTCTGTGACGTTTATGTCTTTTTAACTTAGTATATATAAATGTGTTGAAAGCAGAGTATCTGTATGCTTGTGAGCAAGAATCCGGTTGGATTGGAAACGTGTTAGCGTTAGATGCTGTATTTTTTGTTTGTCCTGAAGATAAATATTGAATAAACCTTGGATTAATTCACCCGCTGGAGTTTCCCGTTGTGGTATAAGCTTCTATGTTTGGGCGTTGACTGGCACCCCCACCGTGCGGGGGTGAATACCAAAGGAAATACTGCAGTGAACCTGAAAAAGAAAAGGTGGAGGAGCGCATATATACTACAGTGCAATCATTTTTTCAACTCGGGGTAAGCAGCAAGAGACTTTTTCTGATACTTTGTTTGTAAAGCCAGTTTAACTCTGCATCCCCCCCTTTGAGAGAACTATGCATGTATATAAGAAAGCGCTATAGGACATAATAATACCCCACCTATATGAAAGCACTGCGGGTTTATACACGAACATACAGGACAAATTTGTTTTTAAAGAAAAAAAGGGCCGTCAGAAAACCCAACGGTGTAGCTATGGATCGTATGGCTAAATTGGAGCAGGTGTTCCAAAATAAAGATGGTGAACAAAGATCTAATAAAAAGTATAAGTAACCTGTTTAAGACTCTGGAAAAATATAAGTTACAAGAATTGAAGGTGTGGTGGGATCACAATTCTCTCAAAAAATATTCTGAGAAAAACATGATCCCACGGGGACTTAGAATAAGAAAGTTACCCACTTTCATATATACAGAAGAATTTCTCCTTAAATGGAATGAAATTTTGACAGAGTTTTTCACTGAAGCTAATAAATCTGATCGTAGAACATGAAGATGAAAAACTGTCATTATTAGAGGAGAACATTAAACAGGTACAAACACAAATAGAAGAATTTGCCTCAGACTCGGAATACCAAATGTATGATGAACGAATAAGAAAAACATAGAAAAAATTGAAAATCTTATCATTGCCAATAAAAGTAAGAAGTACCAAAGGGATTTAGAAGATTATAAAAATAAATCTAGTATATACCTGGAACCAGGAAAAACAAAGAACCCCCAGATCCATTCTGAGAAACAGAGGGAGATATCGGGCACAAAACCACAATGTAAATTTTTCAGACACAGATTTATCAGAGACAAGATCAGATTCCAGAGATTCGGATCCGGAGATATCCTATATGGGGAAAGTGAGTACAAGAAGTGCCAATAAAGATGAAAAGGAGCGGGCAAAAAAACGAGGGAAAGAAAAGAAGAGGGGGCCGCAAGCACAACTCCAAAAAACCGAAGAAAAACAATCCGGGCCGCAAGAAAAACTAAGCGACAGTTTGGTGATATGGACTCCTACTATCTTAAGTGCAGGACAGAATGAGGTCCTAAATAGGGCTTAAATTTTGTTCCAAGTAAAAATTTTGATGTTTTTGATACAATTTTAGACATAAACCGTTTTGCTAGGTTGTTAACTGTTAAAAAAAATTTCCATAATAAAGAGAATTTGGATAGTGAAAGTGAGAGTATAGTTAGGGAAACGGATGACATTGATATTAATATTAATGAATTTGAAGATTTAAAATTTAATGAACAGAGGGCATTAAAAACACTAAAGGATCTGGAGGAGGAAAATAGAGGGTTAAGTGAGATAGGAGAAGTGGACAGACAGCAAGGGATCCCTAATCCAATCTTTTATCCTCTGCAAGCAAGGGTACCGGCCCTAGATGCCTTTCAGGAATCGATGGAGAGGGATTTAAAAAACTTAGAGGATAAGATCAGAAATAAAAAAGGAAGGCAAAATAAAAATGGAAAAATAAAACAAACCTAACACATTTGCAAAAAACAGAATTGATGAAAATTGAAAAATAAAAGCCTGATCATTAAAAAATCAGATAAGGGCGGTCAAATTGTGGTGATGGATGATGGATTATAAAAAAACTGGTGTTAGAGTTTTTTAGAAACACAAAAACCTATGAAAACTAGGATGGGACCCGACCCAAATTTTCAAGAAAAAAAAGGGAAAAAATGCTGGAGGAAGGAGTAAGTATGGGGGTCCTGTCAATAAAACAGAAGAATTATTTGCTGAAAAAAAAAACCCTACTATCCCTGCTTTTTACGGGATTCCAAAGACACATAAAAATAATTTTCCCCAAAAACTCCACCCAATACGCTCCAGCAATGGCTCGTTAAATGAGAAATTAAGTGGTTGGGTGATATTGCCTCTACATTCGATAGTTACGGCACCTTGTCCTGGATATTTTGAAAGATAGCACGAGCTTTAAAAACCTCCGGAATTGTAAGGGACTGCTTCCTTATAGTGGTTTCATTGGAAAGTGGCAAGATGTAGTTCCCACCCACCCTTGCATCATTGGCCCAATTTTTCATTGTTTTCCTTGACGCTCTGAGAAATCTCTTGTTCTTGAGTGACGAATGTGCTCCACACGACGTGATTCTTTTGACAAGGGTTTACTTGATCTGCTTGGGTCAGAATCACAATTTATGCCCTCAGCTGTGTTACATTATAATCTGCAGTCTTGCCTATAGCATTTATGGCATGCCCTTTTTGATGGTGTCATACCTATGTACACAATGTAGCCATTCTCGTAGATTGCATGTATGTTGACAAAGCAGAACTTCAATGTAAGGAAGTGGAGAACATATACCGGTCCAGCCTTTTGCTTTGGTTTGACATTTCGCACCTTAAAAATGCGTATTCAGCGTGAAAACGAGACAGCTTCCTCTCTCCTGTGAGGGATCGCAATTGGCACAGAGCAGACAAAATCACCTCTTGGCTCATGACTTTTGAAATGCCTGTAACCCCAACCCATTGTGTCATCAGAGGTCTTCAGAATATGGATTATCCGGGGGTCTGGTTTATTGGGTGACATGCTCATCTTTGCTTCATTTCACTGATGATGACATATTTGTGGCCGTGACTGAGAGGAAGAGAGTTCTAAAACCACTGATGCAGTATTTAACCCTGAAGAACATATTGGCGCACTACTTCAGAAATGAATGCACAGGGACCTGCCAAGCGATGACAGCCATGTCAAAATATAAATTAAAGTGCAGAGTTTTCACAGTCTCTTATGAAGAACTTACTCAGAAGACAGCAGATCAGAAGTGTCTAAATCGTAATATTTCCAAATGGCAACTAGGATAGAAACAGAGTTTCTATGGAATATCTGTGAAATGGGGTTCTTACGGAAGAACCGTGTCTTGTATACTGGCTGTCCTTCCAAAACTGCAGCAAGGAACTAAAAGGATGAGGACTGCATAGCCATGGTAGGTACAGCGGTAGCAGCTGCTACGGGGTCCCTTTGACATGTATGAAGACGCCACTGTTGTATGAAGGGCAACTATAAAGAATGTTAATTCTGGAAAATCTTTAGTGTTCTCGACTAAATATAGTGTTGATTATAATGAAGTTAAAAAAATTTTTCCAGAATTTACAGATACTACGACAAGATAATATTCTAAAAGAGTATGTACAACAAGGTGTCAAGTGTGTATCTAGACGAGGAGTATCATTAGCCAATGATTTGTCACCGAGTGCTTTTATGAGCAGAAAGGAAAGTACATGGTTGCAGATCCAGGGATTTTATCCCTGTGGCAAAACTAGGTGTAACCTTTGCTCGTTTGTAAACAAGGGAGATACATTTTCAAATAGTAAAAATACAAAACAATTTAAACTAAAACAGTATGCCAATTGTGAGACGGATCACGTGATTTATTATATCTTGTGTAGGGAATGCAACTTAATGTACATTGGTAGTACCATTAGAAAAATCAAACAAAGGATTGCCGAACACTTAACTGGCATTCGAAATAAGCATCTTAATGTATCAGGCGCTGTAAGACACTTTGTAGAAAAACACGAAAGTAGGGTCAAAAATCTGTGTTGCGGGGTAATTGAGAGTGTAGGGAAGCCCTTACGGGGAGGAGACTGGGAAAGAAAGGTGAGGATACGTGAGGCATACTGGATTTTGATGTGCGACACACGTTATCCACTTGGATTAAATAGACGCAATGATTTGTTGTACATTTATTAGCCAATCAATAATTATGCTTAGCTTTAGATATATGTAAGCGCGAAGTTTAAATTTTAGAAGGAAAATAAGCAATAAACATATGCAGGAGTAGGCATATGTTGAGATCCATTACTAATAATGATAGGGTTAAAGAAAAAAGCACGCCCATTATCACATGTTTCTGTGACGTTTATGTCTTTTAACTTAGTATATATAAATGTGTTGAAAGCAGAGTATCTGTATGCTGTGAGTAAGAATCTGGTTGGATTGGAAACGCGTTAGCGTTAGATGCTGTATGTTTTGTTTGTCCTGAAGATAAATATTGAATAAACCTTGGATTAATTCACCCGCTGGAGTTTCCCGTTGTGGTATAAGCTTCTATGTTTGGGCGTTGACTGGCAGCCCTCCGTGCGGGGTGAATACCAAAGGAAATACTGCAGTGAACCTGAAAAAGAAAAGGTGGAGGAGCGCGTATATACTACAGTGCAAGCATTTGTTCAACTCGGGGTAAGCAGCAAGAGACTTTTTCTGATACTTTGGAAATAGCACATGGTAACTGGCAGGAGTCCCCTATCACTTTTTTCACTAGGGCCCAAGAATATATCATGTATGTGGTGGCAGCAAGAACATCCCAACGGGCAACATGGAGGTTCAGCTGGCTGGCAATTATAGGGGGTGCAGTGGTAGCCAGGGCTACAGTAAGTCATCTATTAACCGTTTCAGGGCCCCATGCAACTAAATCAAATGGGGCCACCACCCATTACTAGTTCCTATTTTTAATATATCACTGGACCCCTTTTTGATTAGGGCCACTGACGGGAGTGCTGCCATACTTGAACCCCTGGCACCTCTTTTACAGTAGCCTGACCTCAAAACCAGCAGAAATGACCTTATGGACACTCAGAATAAAATTAGCAAGAAGAAATGAGCATTTGAAACAAGATTTATTTGAATAGAACCTTGACTATCACTGTCTTTTACAGCAGCATGACCCCAAAACCATTGACACTGCTTAAAATTTTCAAGAAGAAATGAGAATTTGGAATAAGGCTTTTTTCGATAAGACCTTTACTATTGGTGTCTTTTACAGTCGCCTGACCACAAAACCAGCAAAATTACCTTTTGGACACTCTGAATACAATTAGCAAGAAGAAATTAGTATTTTGAATAAAGTTTTTTCAATAGGACCATTTTTTTTTTTCAATGAGGAATGTGTATTTCACATTCCTGCTACAGTTCACTAATCAGTGACATTGGCAACTGGGGCATCAAAATCATCAGAGATCCATGCTTGATTCATTTTGATAAAAGTGAAACGATCCACATTCTCAGGAGAAAGCCGGATACGTTTGTCTGTTATCACGCGGCCAGCTGTGCTGAATGTGCGTTCAGATATAACTCTGGCTGCCGGGCAGGATAAAACGTCTATGGCGTGTCAAGCAAACTCAGGACATTCATCCAGTTTGGACATCTGGAAGTTGATTGGGTCCGGACCAAGTCCAAAAACATCAGGGTTCAGCCGCAGGTAGTCATGGACCATGGTCTTAAGGCGATCTCTGTGTGTTTCAATTCTACCCTGCCTTGCAGGTGTTGGTGAGGTGGTAAATAATGATTGCCACATGTCACCCATTAGGCTTCTGCCACACTGCCTGCTGCTGCTGCATTGGCTACTTGCCACTCTACTGCTGGCACGTTGCTGATGTTGTTCCACTGTGACATTAGAACGTGAAGAAGATGCAACAGATGTCTCTAGTTGATCAGTGAGCACATGTCTCAAATTTCTGCATTCTACTGTCAATGTTTGTAAGTGGAAGGAATTTGCAGACTTTCGATCTGTAACGTGGATCAAGGAGGGTGACCACCCAGTAACTGCTGTTCATTTTGATTGCCTTCATGCGTGGATCATGTTGCAGGTAATGAAGCATCCAAGCACTCATGTGCGAGATGCAGTCGAGATTTTCCAAGCCTCGGGCTCGAGGAGCACTAAACAGATCTTTCTTGTCTTCCTCCTCCTCCTCAAATCTGTGCCAACCTCTTTACCACTGCAGGGAAATCGGCACCGTCGCTGTCCAGCCATGCCTCCTCCGTTTTCTCATCCTCAGCGTCACCACAGCCCTGGCTAGCCTCATACGCCACATACGCCACTGCCTAAAGAAGACCTATAAATTTGGGAAACAGTCGGGCCTTTTAGATCCTCCGGTGAGTAAGGCTCTGTGTCCACACTTGTTCCAGTACAAATATCACCACAATGGTCATGCTGACAATGGCATTGTCCTGACTGACCATTTTTGCTGCGTCTTCAAAACTGGCAAGGATGATACATAGATCTTTCACCTGCCTCCACTCTCTATAGCTCAACACCCCGAGGTTGGCACCACTGCTTGTCAGGCCATGTGCCACTTCATACTTTATAATCGCATTACACTGCTGCCCCAATTGTTGGAGCATGTGAAGGGTGGAATTCCATTGTGTTGTCACTTCAACAATGAGACGGTTGATGGGGAGGCCAAAATGACGCTGCAACGCTGCCAGTCGGGCCGAAGCAGGGTTAGAATAGCGGAAGTGTGAACTAAGACCTCGAGCCTTCCTCAGCAGGCAGTCAAGACCCGGGTAGCGCTTGAGAGATTTCTGCACAACCAGGTTCAGGACGTGTGCCAGGAAAGGGATGTGCATAAGTCTACCGATCTTAAGGGCAGCAAAGAGATTTTTCCCATTGTCGTACACCACCTTTCCTGGCACCAGGTTCTTAGCACCCAGACACTGATCGGTCTCAGTGGGGAGAGCTGTCCACAGCTCTTGACCTGTGTGTTGACGGTCTGCAAGACACATTAATTTCAACATGGCCTGGTTTCTCTTGGCACGTGATGCTATCCGTTGAGCTTGGGGATCTGGAACCTGCACCATCCCAGCAGTGTGGAAGAGTGTTCGCTGAGCCTGAGACCCACCATCATCACCAGAGACACTATCATCTACCGAACTCACCCAGTAAGCAGTCAGTGAGATGTAACACCATGCTTATTAGTCCAGGTGTCTGTAGTCAGATGGACTGTGGTGGACATAGATGCAGCCAACAAGCTGGAGATTTTTTCTGACATGTGGCTGGCCAGGGCAGGGACGGCTTTTCAGGAAAAGAAATGCCTGCTCGGCATCTGATATTGGGGGCATGCCAGGGCCATGACGTGGTGGAACCCATCTAAGTCCACCAGTCGGAAAGGCAACATTTCCAAGGCCAACAGCCTGGGAATGCCGACATTCATGTTTTTGACTTTAGAAAGTGTTTCTTATGCTCCCATACCTGGTACACGGAAGGCTGGCTGTTAGATTGGCCGCTGTATGCTGTGCAGGTCAAACTGGTGGAAGAAGAAGGGGTAGGCTGTGTCTCTGGTGGTGGTGGTGGTAACTGGGCATCTGGCACTGGGGATGGTCCCAGCTCATGCCGCTCCAGCACATGAGCAGCAGAGGACCACTTGGTCTTGGAAGTAGCAGAGGAGGAGACAGAGGATGTCACAGTGGTTGAAAGCCCAGGACCTGTGTGGCCTTTTCGTGGTGGTTAAACTCTTTAGATTCTTTCTTTACTGACACATTGATGGAAAATCCAGCATATGATGTCGGTCGGCGAATCTGAGGATTGATCCAAAAAGGCCCAGGCTTCACAGGTCCTGGAGTTCTTCGACAGTGAAAACCTAGTAGCGGTGTTACTGCTGCCACCACTGACCATGTCTGGCATCTAAGAGATCTTCAGAATATGGATTATATGCAGCGGTCTGTACATTGGTTAACATTTGGGCTGTGTTTGCTTCAGGGTGGATTGATGGTGCCGATTATAATGCCATTTGTGGCTGTGACTGAGCGGATGAGGAAGAAAAACCACTGCATACAGGTTGTGTTAACCACTAAAGAACAGATTGGCAATGCTCTTCAGTACTGAGATTCACCGGGAACCAACCAACCGATGACAGGCCTGACGGTCCGACAACTGACGATGTGCTCGCTTGTGTGTGTTCCGGAGCACTGGAAGGAGCACCTTGTCTCGTACCTCTAGCTCCACATCCTACACCCTTCCTTGCTCCCTTACCACCTCTAGTTCGCTCCATGTTCAGAAAGATAAGTATTAAAAATGTCTGGAAGATTTGTTCACAGTCTATTATTGAAGAACTGTACTCCAAAGACAGCAAATCACAAGTGTTCTTAATTCCCTATAATTTCCAACTGGCAACTAGGATCAGAAACAGAAATGTTTCTATTGAATATCTGTGAAATGTGGTCTTATGGAAGAACTCTAACACCAAATCAACAGTGTTCTTGCTTCAGTACTTGTAATTTACAATAGCCAAGTAGACTAAAAAAATAGAATTTTTTCTACGGAATAGCTAAGAAATGTGGTCTTATGCAACAACTGACAACCTGGAGTAGATTTTTTTTCTACGGAATATCTATGAAATGGGGTATTGTGGAAGAACTCTGACAACCAATCAACAATGTTCTTGCTTCAGTCCTTGTAATTTACAACAGCCAAGTAGGACTAGAAATAGAATTCTTTCTACGGAATAACTAAGAAATGTGGTCTTATGCGACAACTGACAACCAGGAGTAGAAATAGAATGTTTTCTATGGAATATCTAAGAAATGGGGTGTTGTGGAAGAACTCTGACAACCAATCAACAGTGTTCTTGCTTTAGTCCTTGTAATTTATAAAAGCCAAGTAGGACTAGAAATATATTTTTTTCTACAGAACATCTAAGAAATGTGGTTTCATGCGACAACTGACAAGCAGGAATAGAAATATAATTTTTTCTATGGTATATGTAAGAAATGTGGTCTTATACGACACCTGACAACCAGGAGTAGAAATAGATTTTTTTTCCACGGAATATCTATGAAATAGGGTGTTGTGGAAGAACTCTGACAACCAATCAACAGTGTTCTTGCTTCAGTCCTTGTAATTTACAACAACCAAGTAGGACTATCAATAGAATTTTTTCTACAGAACATCTAAGAAATATGGTGTTATGCGACAACTGACAATCAGGATTAGAAATAAAATTGTGATTTTTGATCCGATTTTAAGGAAATAAATCAGATTGAATCAAGATGGGGGAAAACTTAAAAATCAGCTAGATTTAATCTTTTCTCGATTAAAACTCTCATCTCTAATCATTAAAAAGTCCCCCCCCCCCCTCACAAGGGGAGATTTTTCATGATGCCCCAGATCGATGTTGATTGACAGTCATTTTGTATTTCTTCCATTTTCTTACTATTGCACAAACAGTAGTCTCCTTCTCACTCAGCCTCTTACTTATGGTTTTGTAGCCCATTCAAGTTTTGTGCAGATCTGTGATCTTGTCCCTGACATCCTTAGAAAGTTCTTTGGTCTTGCCCATGTTGCTGAGGTTAGAGTCTGACTGACTGAGTCTGTGGACAGACTGACTGAGTCTTTCATAAAGGTGACTATTTAAGACAGCTGTCTTTAATGCAGGTAACGAGTTGATTAGGTGTGTCTAACTGGTCTGTAGGAGCCAGAACTCTGAATGGTTGTTAGGGGATCAAAAGCTTATTTCTCTCAGCAAAAAGCCAATAAATTTATATAATTTATACAATGTGATTTTCTGGATTTTATTTTTGATATTCTCTCTTTGTTAAAATTAACCTACCTTTAAAATTATAGATTGTTCATGTCTTTGTCAATGGGCAAACTTACACAACTAACAAGGGAACAAATAATTATTTCCTTCACTGTATACAGAAAACCTCCCCATTTTGTTCCCCCATCCCACTGGCCTTTTTTTTCCACAAGCGCTTTGATACAGCTACTGCATAACGCCACCTCAACTCCTCCAGATGTCTAGTAGGCCACAGTCCTAAAGCACTCAAGTGCTTCTTAGCATAATAGGCAGGCAGCACAATGTACTGACATCATCAAGCTGCATGCATCTGGACAGCTCTCCAGATGTCTTGAAGGCTGCAGGCCTAAAGTGGACTGTCCCCTATTGTAGTTGGTGGGGCAGGGATCCAATGGCATCCTTCTTCACTATTGTTCTCAACTATATGTAATGTGCCAGGGTTGCAGAGGAGTGTATGGTAGTGAAGTTTCGGTGTCACAGTAGCAAGGCACCCAATCCTCTCTTGCACTCCTTGGCACATTTACAGTGAAGAAGGAGTCTGCTGGCAGAGTGGGTGGTCTTCCTCCTTAATTCACCCAGTGCACTCTCTAAAAGTGATATGTTCCTCAACTGCCTGCAGTGATGGAGCCCATGGTGCAAAATGCAGATAAACAGGCAGAAGACTGCAGTTGAAGTTGAAGCATAGACAAATATTTTACTCCAAGTTAGGTTTTTCACAACAGTCAATTCCGTTCACATCCCTTCTAAATCCCAGGCAATTTGGAGTAATCTCTTCTAAACTCTGGAGGTGCTGGGCCAGGCCAGAAGCATATACTGAACACCAACAAGCGTGAGGCCTACGGAGACTGAATTGCCTTACAAACACGCTATCTCTGTTGACTGCAGGACCTGTTCTTCTTTTGAACTTGTATATTAAAGAATGATCAGCACCTGGTAGGGAAGAGTGGTGCTAGTGGAAAAAGTACTTGCAACCCCAAACATATAGGGAGACAAGTATAATCGTGTTTTTCACCCTTTTCTGGCGTCAAAAGCACAAAAGTGAGCAGGCTATGACGTCTAATACGCCGAACTAATGTGTTAGGTGCATTTATTCATAAGACTCAACACTTTTTAATGCGCCTAACATGAAGTGGCGCTCTGGGGTCGTTCTGGGTGCGTGTTGCACCATACTCGTATTATTAGACACATACACTCACTGGCCACTTTATTAGGTACACCATGCTAGTAAAGGGTTGGACCCCCTTTTGCCTTCAGAACTGCCTCAATTCTTCGTGGCATAGATTCCACAAGGTGTTTGCAACGATGCTCAATTGGTACCAAGGGGCCCAAAGAGTGCCAAGAAAAATTCCCCACACCATGACACCTCCACCACCAGCCTGAACGTTGATACAAGGCAGGATGGATCCATGCTTTCATGTTGTTGACGCCCAAATTCTGACCCTACCATCCGAATGTCGCAGCAGAAATCGAGACTCATCAGACCAGGCAACGTTTTTCCAATCTTCTACTGTCCAATTTCGATGAGCTTGGGCAAATTGGAGCCTCAGTTTCCTGTTCTTAGCTGAAGGAGTGGCACCCGGTGTGGTCTTCTGCTGCTGTAGCCCATCTGCCTCAAAGTTCGCCGTATTGTGCGTTCAGAGATGCTCTTCTGCCTACCTTGGTTGTAACGGGTGGCTATTTGAGTCACTGTTGCCTTTCTATCAGCTCGAACCAGTCTGCCCATTCTCCTTTGACCTCTGGCATCAACAAGGCATTTCCGCCCACAGGACTGCCGCTCACTGGATGTTTTTTCTTTTTCGGACCATTCTCTGTAAACCCTAGAGATGGTTGTGCGTGAAAATCCCAGGAGATCAGCAGTTTCTGAAATACTCAGACCAGCCCTTCTGGCACAACTAATGACGTTAAGGTTGCATTTCTTCATAAGACTCAAATTTTTAATGCACATGCCTAATGCACTGAGTTGCGCTTATGGGGTCGTTCTGGGTGGACGTGTGCACCACACTAAATGGACGTGATTATATGAATGTGGTTCGGCAAAACTAGGCATATTACTGCTCGAACAGGCAGACCTATTTCAATGTGGTCTGCCTGAATCTGAGGAGTCGAGGTGGAGCTAGATTTGCTGTTAGGGAAAAAAATGTCCTTTATTTCTCAACTTACACCAATACAATAATAAAAAGTAATTTATGATAATTATCAAACTACATAAAATTAAATTATTTAAATTTAATAAAAAATTATCATATAAAATTAATATAAAAATATATAATATTCCAAAAATATAAAAATAGCAGGAACAGTTGTGAGTTTCAAGAAAGGCTTAGATAACTACTTGAAACTAAAGAATATTAATACATACGTAGCCATGTAAAATTCTGGATCCTGTCTGGGGTCAGAGATGGGGTCTTCCCTGCAGCAGATTGGTTCTTACCTTGTGGGTTTCAGGGCATTCGCCAATGAGGAGGCTAGGCTTGAAATCTTTATCTCCCTCCCTTCACCTACATTTTCCCCACCCTTGGTTGAACTTGATGGACGCGTGTCTTTTTTTCAACTGCACTATTAGGGATGAGCGAATCGATTCTAATGAAGTGGAATTCGTTTAGAATTTCAGGAATAATTTAATTCTGAATGAAGCCGAAGTTCATGGCAATTTGTGGTAACAAATCTAAAATGGCTGTGAGCACATGGCGTGACATGGGGAAAAGAACTATGGGAGGAAGAAAGGAACACCCTCAATGACATGTGCAGACATGCAGCCAATCAGCAGCCAGCCAGCTTCTGTGATGTCACAGCCCTATAAATAGGGCAGCCATCTTAAATTCTGCCACTTGTCACTGTGTCTCTTATGCAGAAGCATCTCTCTGTAGCAGCACTAGATTGCACTCTGTGCAAAATACATCCGATTTTCGAGCTACTGGGGTGAGAGACCTTCACAGGTGTGTGTCATATACACACCTGTTCCTGAACCAGCGTTTTTATTTTGGGATACTGCAATCTGTGGTGAAGAGTTAATTTATACACTTTTTTGGGGAATTCTGTGTCAAATCCAGTGTATGTGTATTTCTGCCCTACACACGCCTTAAATCCATTAAGCTCAGTCTGTAGGGATATTGCAATCTGTGGTCAAGAGTTATTTTTTCCCTTTTTGTGGTGAACTCTATGTGAAATTCAGTGTGTGTATTTGTCATATACAGACATCTACATTAAACAGAGTTTATTGTATTGTAAACTTTTGAACAAACAGTATGTGTCTGGTTTTTTTGGTCCCATATACACCTAAATTACATCTGGTCGTTCTTTGTGGCATTTCATACCCAAAGCTTAATGTAATTTTTGATTAAACAGTATGTCAGACAGAGTGGCAGGCCCTTCACATGCAAGTGACAGTGGCACAAACGTTCCTGGACCAGGCACAGGTCACAGCATAGTAAGGGGACCTCACAGCAGGGGTGACTCGGTGAGGCCAGAACTGCCGGTGTCATCTAGCGGCCGTGTGTTGACTAGCAACCCAAGGGTTCTTGATTGGTTGACTAGGTCATCCACTTCCTCCCAGATGACATCTGACAACCCCAGCCAAGAGTCAGTGGGTTTGTCAGACACAACCCTTAATTGGTATGGCCTGGGAGCAGATCAGGGGCCCTCACCTGTCCTCAACCCACCTCTGTCCCGTTCGGTTCCCTCAGCCAGAGAACTACTATATGCTGTGGGCTCTGCACCACTATATAGCGAGGACAAACTATTTGAGGACAGTGAACAGCTACTGCACAGCAAAGAGGTAGGGCAGACATTCGCTGCTTCTTGCAGTAGGTGGGAAAGTATTGATGTGGAGAGTGGCATGGGAGATTATGTTGCGAGCGATCAGGCTCTGTACACTGAGACCATTGAGGAGGACAGCAGTGATGGGCAAACACTAATCGATGATGATGTAGCCAATCACACTTTGGAGCTGGGTGAAACAAGGGCTTCATCATCATTGTTGAGAGAAGAGGGCGGCAGCCTACGTGTCAGGCAGCGGCACAGCCGGTAGTGTGGCCGGGAGTCAGCAGGATGGCAGCAGTGCGAGCATAGGTGCTCACCGAGGCAGCGGCAGTAGTAGTCAGTCAGTGCAGAGCATTGGTGGTAAAATCACCTACCAGGGGTTTTTGGCCTATCTTTAAACTGCCACCTCCAAATTGTCATTGGCCACTCTGTGGCTACTCATGCTGCTGCCACCTCCTCAACTGTCATTTTTCCCACTCCCGAGTCATTTGGCTCCTGTGTTGCTGCCCCCCCCTCCAAAAACTGTGTCTTTGGGCCCTCTGTGGCCTCTCAGGTGCTCCCACCTCCACATTCTGTCATTTCCTTTCGTGGCCACCATTTTTGCTGCCAACGCCCACCTCTCACCTCTCACCTGTGGTTTCCTAATGCTGTTTCCACCCTCCCCACTATGACGTTGCCACTTTGTTTGTTTTCCCCCTTCTTTTAAATCTGCAAAAAAAAGAAAAGGACGACACAACCGATTTGCTTGGGAAACCCGAAAGGGCCAAAAGACATGATCCTTGTTTGCATCGGGATTGTCTGAAAATTTATAAGCCAAAAGCAGAGGGGATGCAAAACACAAAACATGCACATATTCTTTTTACTTGTCATCCTGTTTGGATAACTCCTTTTTTTTTTGGATTTAGAAAAAACTGATGATTATTGACCAATTGATGCGTAGAACCAAAAGGGCCATTGACATTTCCTTTTTTGTTTCAAGGTTGTCTGTGATTAGGTAGCCAAAATCAGGAGTGGGGAAAAACACGAAGACATGCAAATTTTCCATTTACTGTCATTCTTTTTTTGGATAAAACCCCTGTTTCTTTTTGGCTTTAGCAATACGATGGATTATTGACCGATTAAAGGGGACACTGACAGATAAAAGGGAAAGGAAAAATGATCATGACGTAAATGCAAAATTACTGCGGAACCCCACACTCTTTCGGGGGGGGGGAGCCCATGTATCAGCATTTAACAAAAGTTCTGCCCAAATCTGTGGAATCATTGATGACAGTGTAAAAGAGTGCGCTCTTTGACACTGTAGTGGGATCTTGGGCCCTCCTGGTTCTTTCTAGGGGCGATGAATACCCTGTCGGGGCTGGTTCCCATTTTATTATTTGGGGTCATTTTTAAACCCCTGTAACTTTCTAGAAATAAGTATGAAGCATCAAGAGAAAAAAACCCTTCATCTGGTGTCATATTAAAAACAGCATTGTTTCAAAACCCAAAACACCTCCCTATGCAGATTTCAGCATGGCAAATGTTCTACAATACCACTCAGGATATCTGCAGCCAGGAAATATCTGTTTTTGTAACGTGATTCGTCGCAAACAAATTTGGTTAAAAAAAATATTGGAGGGAAAAAATTCAGTGAATCGGACGAATTTTTTGAGAAATTCGCTGATCTCTACTATGTAACTATGTAACTTACGTGCCTAAGTTCTGTAATGCGCCAAACATACAGGGAGGTGCGATGAACTTTAGATACCATTTTTGAATGCACAAAAAACACTTTCACACATTCAGGCGCATTATAAAACAGATGAGAAAATGATCTTGATTCACCTAGTTCCATACATGTTCCCCCTAATCCCAATACAAAATCAAAAAAAGCAGCTCACCTGGATTTTTTTGCGACTCTCGGGTTTAGGGGCCTTCCCTTTTGTTTAACTCCAACCAGCAATCAAAGAAAAAAACAGCTTCCCGCAAACAACATTGTCAATGAGGAGAGAAAAATATATGCAGGTGCAGACCGGGCTCTTAAAAAATATCAAAGATATATTTCTTTCTATTTAAAATCCAAAGGCAAACATGCACAAACAAACAGAGGACCCTTCACCTAGATAGGTGTGGACAGAATGGAGCTAGACTGCCGACGCGTTTCGGATCACATGACCCTTACTCATGGCTGTGACCCTTACAGCCATGAGTAAGGGTCATGTGATCCGAAACGCGTCGGCAGTCTAGCTCCATTCTGTCCACACCTATCTAGGTGAAGGGTCTCTCGTTTGTTTGTGCATGTTTGCCTTTGGATTTTAAATAGAAAGAAATAAATCTTTGATATTTTTTAAGAGCCCGGTCTGCACCTGCATATATTTTTCTCTCCTCATCTGACACCATGTTGTTTGCTGAAGCTGGTTTGTCTCCCATAATATTACAAATCCACAATACTCAATAATGCTTCAAAAGGAGTATTAATTGCTTATGTGTATGTACAATACAGTGTTTGTCAGGAACTGGTACAGTATATATGGTGCAGTATGTTATATTACATACAAAATAAGATAGGGTAGATAGGGTAATGTGATCTTTCCTTAACATTTTGGTAAGAAATAGACCTTATTCAAAATGGATCACTGTAGAAAAAGAACATAGCTATAATACATAAAATACAAATACCATACATGAGGCAGGGTAATAAACAAAATATCATCCAAGAGTAAAGGAAACAAATATGCATACTATTGAGGAAAAATAATTGAAACAATTAACACAGTTGAAAAATAATAATATGAAAATGGACCAGAAAAAAAAAGGGGAAAAAAGGAGGAAAAGAAAAGCCAATGTAAGTAGTGGCAGAGTGGTCACTTACCAATGGTTCGAAGGAAGAGAGATAATGATATAGAGTAGGGTGTGGAAAGTATCAATTGTAGTGGATACTGTAAAAAAAAGGTGGAAAGCAAAGTCAGGATCAACAAAATATATGATAAGAAAGGTAGGGGTAGTTAGGGATAAAGACTCACCATGTACCAGTGTAGGATAAGTTAAGGAGATATGGCCATATATGTATGCAACCTGTAGGAATGAGGGAGAAAAATAATTAAGTGGGGTGAATAGAGATAGATCAGAGGGAGTATGGGGCAGAAAATAGGTAATGGCAGATGACAAGAGTATTTACTAGAGGTCTTAAACGATGACTGTGCCTAATTTTGCAAGTTTTCTCACCTACAAAGAATGGCGAGGTCTGTAATTTTTATTGTAGATACACTTCAAATGTGAGAGACAGAATCAAAAAAAATTCCAGGAAATCACATTGCATGATTTTTAAATAATTAATTTGCATTTCATTGCATGAAATAAGTATTTGATACAATAGAAAAACAGAACTTAATATTTGGTACAGAAACCTTTGTTTGCAGTTACAGGGGTTAGATGTTCCTGTAGCTCTTGACCAAGTTTGCACACACTGCAGCAGGGATTATGGCCCACTCCTCCATACAGATCTTCAACAGATCAGGTTTCGGGGTTGTTGCTGGGCTACATTGATTTTCAGCTCCCTCCAAAGATTTTCGATTGGGTTCTGGTCTGGAGACTAGTTAGGCCACTCCAGGACCTTGACATGCTTTTTACAGAGCCACTCTTTAGTTACACTGGCTATGTGTTTCAGATTAGTGTCCAAGGAAGGTTGTTGGCCAAAATCTCACAATACATGCCCCCATCCATCCTCCCTTCAATATGGTACAGTCATCCTGTCCCATTTGCAGAAAAGCAAATGCTTCATGGTTGACTAATCCTTCTTCCTCCAAACATGATGAGTGGAGTTGATACCAAAAAGTTCTATTTTGATCTCATATGACCACATGAACTTCTTCCATGCCTCCTTTGGGTCATCTAGATGGTCGTTGGAAAACTTCAAACGGGCCCGTACATGTGATTGCGTGAGCAGGGGACCTTGCGTGCCCTGCGGGATTTTAATCCATGACAGCATAGTGTCTTACTAATGGTAATCTTTGAGACTTTGGTCCCAGCTCTATTCATCAACCAGATCCTCCAATGTAGTTCTAGGCTGATTCCTGGTCTCTCAGAAATCTTGCATGAAGCTCCAGACTGATGAAGATTGACAGTCATCTTGTATTTCTTCCAATTTCTATTAATTGCACCAAAAATTGTTGCCTTCTCACCAAGCTGCTATTGTCCTGTAGCCCATCCCAGCCTTATGCAGGTCTACAATTTTGTCCCTGGTGGCCCTGCACAGCTCTTTGGTCTTGGCCATGGTGAAGAGGTTGGAGTGTGGTTGAGTGTGTGGACAGGTGTCTTTTTTACAGATAGTAATCTCAAGCAGGTGCGGTTAAAACAGGTAATTAGTGCAGAGTAGAAAGGCTTCTTAAAGAAAAACTAACAGGTCTGTGAGAGACAGAATTTTTGTTGGTTTGTAGATGATAGTTACATAGTTACATAGTTAGTACGGTTGAAAGAAGACACATGTCCATCAAGTTCAACCAAGGGTGGGGAAAATGTGAGTGAGGGAGAGAGACAAAGACATTAAGTCCAGCCTCACCACTGGTAAATGCTCTGGAACCCAAAAGGCAAGAACCAAATCTTTTTCCAGGGGAAAGACCTTATTTCTGGACCTCAGAGCCTCCACCGCGGGAATCCCGAATTAAACAATCCCCTACAAATGTTTAATAATTCTTTATTTTGGTGGGTATCTAACCCTTTCTTGAAATTTTTCTACAGTTCCTGCCGTGCCCCGCCCCTTTCGCAGGCAATTCCAAAAGGTTTACATTTTCTTCCCGGAAAGGGAACGCTTTTCTCCTCCTGGAGATTGAACCCTTTTTTTTTCTTAGCCCAAAGGGGATTGCCCCCTTCCCCTTTTGAGGGGGCGTCCTTTAAATAATTTTTCCCCTTTACTTTTTGGGGGGAAACCAAATTTTATTTTTATTTTAAATTAATCTTTTCCCCCCCTAAACCCTTTTTTTAAGACAAAAATAAGTTAATTTCTACTGACCTCTCCCATAACAAAGATGCCCCTTCCCCTTAAAAGGTTTGGTTCCCTGGGTCTTTGCACTCTTTTTTTCAGCTCCATTCCCTTCTTCTATAAACTGGGGCCCAAAAACCTGAACAGCATTTTTTTAAGTGAGGATGCCCCCAAATGGTTTTGGTTCCACCGTAGAATTACATCCTTGTCCCGGGAAAAGCCATCCCCTCTTTTAATACCGCCAAAAATCTTACTTGTCCTGGGAGGCAGTGATTGCCCCTTGGGTTTGGGCTGTTCTGTTTCTTTTTATCACAAAAACGCCCAGTTTCCTTTCCTCAAAAAGGGGAAATTTTTAAAATTTTTTTCTCCCCCAGGACTTTGGGATCTGAAAGATTATTTTTTCCCCAGATGCAAACCTTACATTTTCCAAAAAATTAAACCCCCATTTTCCAAGTGGATGCCCAAAGAACTCAGTGTGCCCAAGGTCACTTGCACTTTTGAGCATTTTTCCAAAATTTGGGCACTCCCCAGATAGCTTGGGGTCATCGCAAAAATCGAAACCGGCTATTTGATCCCCTTCCACTTTACTTTAAAATAAAAAATTAAAAAAGGGGAGGACCTAAAAAGGAGCCCGCAGCCACCCCTCAAAAACCGGGGGACCCTCCGAGTAGGAGTAAATTTAAAAACCCATCTTTAAATTCGATCCGCACCAGTTTTCAATCCCAATTACACACTGTTATCTGAAACCCAATGGTTCTTTTTTAAACCCAAAAATCGCTTATCCCGGTACAGTGTCAAATCCCTTTTGAAAAGTCTAAAAAGCAAAAATTTAACCAAAAGCGGGCCCCCTTTCCAGACTTCTACTCCCCTTTCCTCATAAAACGGGACAGTTTTGGTTTGACACCCTTCGGGCCCTTTAGTAAATCCATGGGCAATCCCCAATAATTTTGTGTTTGTCAACAAAACTCCGATAAAATCCCTTATGGGGCCCCTAAAACTTTTTTCCCCCAAAAACGGGATTTTTTAAACTTACTGACTAAAATTTACCTGGGCAAGATTTGGGAAACCCTTTTTTTAAAGAGGGGAACTACATTTGCCTTGCGCCTTCTCCTTTTACTAACCCAAGTAAACCGGGGAATTCTGAATATCATGTACAGGGGCACAGGAAAAACCCGAGCGGGACCCCTTTAAAAATTTCGGGGGTGAATGCCATAAGGGCCTGGAGCCTTTTTTCTTTTAAGTTTTTTTAATTTGGGCTTTTACTTTTTTTTTCCGGGAAAAAAAATTAAAATTATAGTAAAATGAGGGTATTAACGAAACTTGCCACCCCCTTTTCTTTCGGGTTTTGGGGCCCCCCCCCATCAACTACTATTTCATTGTAAGTAAAATACTGAGCTGGGGAGAACCTAAATTTTGACCTCTGCCTTCTCTTGGTCACCAGTGACCAGCCCCCCAAACACAGGTTTTTAAGGGTCCAAATTGCTCTGACTTTGGGGTTTTTGGGATTTAAAAAACTTAAAGAATTTCTTGGGTTTTTGGGCTTGCTGTCCCGGCCACCTGCCTTTCATTTTGGGAAATTTTTTTCTGCTTTTTATTTACTTTTTTTTCAATTTTATTAAGCGCTCTATAAAATTTTTAAAGGCCCGATGCCCCAACCCCTCTGACTTTTATTTTTTAAAAGCCCTTTTTTTATTGTTTTTTGCCCCCTTAAAGAAGGTAAAGGCCCAAAAGGTTTTGGGTTTTTTTTTTTAGTCGCCATATAAATTGTTACCCATAGGGAAAATATTTTTCAATCATTTTCCCCCAAAATAAAAATTTAAGCTCCCCCCCTTGGCTTCAAAATTTAGTATTTGCTAAAAGCTGCCCCAGTTTAGGGTTTTATAGCATCCCTTAAAAAAGGGGAAAAATTTTTGGGCCCCCTTTAAAAAATTTAAAGTTTTTGGCCCCCCGCTCTGTTTTTCTTTAAATTCCCGTTTACGCTTTAAAAAAAGAATTTAATTGGGTCACTGTTCCCAAGATTTGCAGAAAACCCTGAAACCCCCCCGACTAGTTTTTGCTTTTGTTAGAAAATGAAACCCGAACCACGGGGGCATTTACTTCTACTGGGTTTCTTCCACAAACGCCCCATAAAAATTTTCCTCTAACCCAAAGGGAAAAATTTTTATAAAAGTTTAATTTTAAAAGTTTGTTAAGGGTAAAAAAAGACAAGTCGTCCCCTCTAGTTCAGGCCTGTTGTGGCTAAAAAGGGGTTATCCCAGAGGAAAGGGCAAAAACCCCCAATGAGGTAGAAGCCAGATTGTCCCAATTTAGGGATAAATTCCTTCCCCTACCTCCAATCTGGGCAATCCAGAAAAAATCCCAGTATCAATTGAACCCCCCTCCTGAATCCTAAGTCACTATAACTAGATATATTGATCGCTCCAGAAATGCATCAAAAACCCCTTTTTGAACACGGTTTATTGAATTCACCAAGACCAGTCCCACGTGCCAAAATTCCATAGTCTCACTGCTCTTACAGTAAAGAATCCTTACTATGATTATGTAGAAACCTTCGGTCCTCAAGACGTAAAGGATGCCCCCTTGTTCTAGATACAGCCCTGTGTATAAATAAATCTTGGGAGAGATCTCTATATTGACCTTCTGATGATTTTAAACATATTTATTATGTTCCCCCAAACCGTCTATTCTCTAAACTAAATAACCCAAATCTTTGCTAAACTATCTGGGTACTGTAGTCCTACCCAGATCCCTTTTAATATTTTGTTGCCCGCCTTTTGTACCTGTTCAAAGCTCAACAAGTCTTCCCTGTGCATCTGCTGCACAAAACTGTGACACAATAATCCATGTTTGGTCAAACCAGTGACTTGTAAATAATGGGAGAGATAATGTTTCTCATCATTTGCATCTATGCCCTTTTAATGCACCCCATTGATCCCTATTTGCTTGGCTCTGCGTGCCTGACACTGGCGTGTCAACAAAATAAGTTAACTGTCCACCAGATTCCCAAGTCCATCTCCATGTCACTTTACCGTGTTTTTTTTGTCCATTGATAACATGTAATCATGTAAATGGATTTCTCTTCCCCAATGTGGCATAACCTTGCATTTATCAGTGTTAACCTCTACTGCCATTTCCCTGCCCAGGCCTCCAACTTATCCAGATCCCTTTGTTAATAAACATATAATACCTCTATTGTGTTGATTCCCTTACAAGCTTAGTATCGTCTGCAAAGATCGATATTCTACTGTGTATTCCCTGTGAAAGATCAATAATGAAAAATGTTAAAGAGGAAGAGGGCCCAATACTGACGCCTGAACAGGATAATATTAAACTTGTGGTCATTAAACATCTTAAAAACTATTAAACATTGTGTGGTAAAAAATAATAAAAAATAAAGTAAATAAAATAAAAAAAATAATAATAAGGTGGGAATATATAGTGAAGCACCGTGGGCGAAAAGTAACATAGCAATTTTTCTCGTGGCAACTGAATTTTCTTGAGTCTAACTTATTTCCCCCAGCAAGCCCCCAGACCCCACAAGAACTGAACCCAGGCTGCATCATGTTATTTAAAATCTACCCAATGAAAATAGCGATGCAAGCTTTCAGAACCACTTGTATCTTAAGGGGATCATTATTCGTTTGATATCCTCATTATTCTAAAAGTTTTCAATGAAACGGTCTCCCATTTTTTAAAAAAATATTTCCTGTCTGTGCAGTTTTGCCGAATTTCGTTTTCCACTTGATCCAGTTTGCAAGTAATATTTAATTTGATTAAATATTTCAAGGGTACCTGTAGGGTCTGGCTCCAGCCATTTATATAGAAGACATCGTTTGGAGCTATAAGATTATATGAAGCAAATTAGGGAATTTAGTTGGCCTTCTGGAAATCATGAAATAGGAGGATATATGGGGATAAATTAACTTGATCCCTAACCAGTCATTTAGATGTTGCAGGTTATTTATTTTCCACAATCGCTGGGATGCCCCCACCACGGAAACTCCACAACTCCATGAATCATAGTTGAATTTGGCTGCGAGCATTTGGGGCAGCGTTTATTCGGTTTTTTTTTGGGGCTAAAGATGACGGGAATATCAAATCCATAGATTGCATGAGATAATGAATTTAAAGTGCGTTTCCCTCCACTTCTACTGATAACAGCCTGTTTATTTATTCCAACGCTTTAAAATTATTTGAGGGATATTATCACCCAAACTCCTTTTCCCATTTGCAAAGAAGTTTTTTCGTGCCAATCCTCTGAATCTTTTGTTCTCTCAATTTGTTGTATATTAGGCGACAGCGACGCTTTTTACTGAGTGTCATTCAATTAAGGAATCTAAAGGGCTAATGTGGATAGAGTTCCAGTTAAGGTTTAATATTTTTGATTTGATTAAAGCCAATAATATGTCTAAGGGCTATCGAAATGAGAGTTAGGCAAATTATACTTAGTTCTTAATACTTGGAACGTGAAAAAGTCATGGTTGGTTGTACATCATAAAGATGCCAAAGACAATTCACCCCTTTTCCACCCATATTTCTAAAGTGGTTATTATGAATTCCCCTGTGGGAATTCTGGTGGTATCTAAAAGGCATGTATTTTACTTATAGAAAAGGGGATTTATATAGTGTTCTCTACTGCTTTTCCATGCTACTAAAGTGTCTTTCATAAGGACACTCCCTTGATGAGCGTTGTAGAGATGCAAAATTGGTATGTTAGGAGAGCTGACAAATTCCATTCGTTTGCCAATTGTTTTCTATGCTAAAATTAGAAAAAAAAGGAGGTGTTTGAGTTGATCCAATCAATTCAAATGTCTGAAAAAGGATGCCAGCTTGTATTTCCACACATACTGGTAATTCAACGCCGCCCCTGCGGCCCTCCGCAACATTTTAATTTTAGCGCAGGCGTTCCTAGGGACGTTTCGAGCCCCATAAAGAACCTGAAAAGGCAGATTGGAATAATCTTAACGTCTGAACGGTGGAGCGGTAAGCGGGTTGTGGACCCACAGACCACTGCCGGTCTTGCTCCGAGGGGGCGTAACCAAGTGGCCATTGGGCAAAGGTAGTCTTCAAAAGCCTTTGATGGTAAGTGTTGACTGACCCCAACCAGCCACCAGGCGCCATCCCAGGCAGTCCCCAGCAGTGGCAGCTGACCAGACAGCCAGAATGTGCCAAGCTAGGCACCTAACATAATAGGACTGAGACAAAAGCAGACTAGAAGTAAATATGTGCAGGATACAAACAAAGGACGGACAAAACAGATGCCAAACAGGAGGATAAGCAAAAGGTAAAGGGAACTATAAATAGACAGACTGCAGACACAAAGAACATAAGCGAACTAATCTAAACTCAGGCCAAGAAACCAAGGCATGACCAGGGCAAGAACACGCAGGACAAGGCAAGGAAACTCACAAAGACACAGACAGATAAACAAAGAGACCACATGGGCACACCGGAGTGCTAAAAACCAGATCAGAAAACACAGCAACAGACTACACCAAGAGACAACAACAAAAACAAAACCAACAAAAACAACAACATGACACAACAACAAAAACAACAACATGACACAACAAGGATCAGGCAGGGAGTGAGAGGAGAAGCAGGCTTATAAACCCACAGGTGGAAGGGGATGGCAGAGGAAGGCCCCCCACACAACCCCGCTGCTCACTGTGGGGAATAAAGGAAGGGAAATGTGCCGCCACCCTCTATAGAGACAGGAATCAGGCAGCAGCCAAGATGAGGAGCAGCAATCACAGGTGAGTAAAACAGAGGCTACAGGAGCGCTCACAGGCGGCACTGCAACCAGGAAACAGACTGCGATAGGAACATAGTTATACTGAACTGCGGTTCGCAGCAGATGCGCAGCGTAAGGACAGGAACGTGGCAAGTGCCACGGCCGTGAGACAGTACCCCCCTCCTTAAGCCCCCTCCTCCTCCTCCATTCCACAAAATGGAAATTCCACCTAGTCTGGGACCGAAACAATCCGGGGCAACCGCCAAAAACCCAACTACAGGCTGCACAGCAGTACGTGGTGAATACCTAGGAAATGGAGGATGCACAGGAGGAACAAACGGGCACTAGGCAAAATGGGAGGGGAACCCAGGGCGAGACTGTAATGCCACGGACTCAGAAGGCTCAGGGCGAGACCCGGTAAGGCCATTACGGGGGACATACAGAAGGCCAGGCGAGACCGAAAGCCACGGGACTCAGAAGCTTCAGGGCGAGACCGTAAGCCACGGGGACTCAGAAGGCCTCAGGGCGAGACCGTAAGCCACTGGGACACATAAAAGGCTCCAGCGAGACCGAAAGCCACGTGGACTCCAGAAGGCTCAGGCGAGACCGTATGCCACGGTGACTCAGCAGGCTCAGGGCGAGAACGTATGCCACGGGATTCATGAAGGCTCAGGGCGAGACCTGTAAGCCACGGGGACTCAGAAGGCTCCGGGCGAGACCGTAATGCCACGGGACTCAGAAGCTCAGGGCGAGACCCGTAAGCCACGGGACTACAGAAGCTCAGTGCTAGACCGTAAGCCACGGGACTCCAGAGGCTCAAGGGCGAGACCCAGATGTAAGCCACGGGGACTCAGAAGGTCTCAGGGCGAGACCGTTAAGCCACGGGGACTCAAAGGGCTCAGGGCGAGACCGTGAAGCCACGGGGACTCAGAGGCTCAGGGCAGCACACGTAAGCCACGGGGACTCATGAAGGTCCAGGGCGAGACCGAAAGCCAAGGGACTCAGAAGGCTCAGGCGAGACCGTAAGCCACGGGGGCACTCAGAAGGCTCAGGCGAGACCGTAAGCCATACGGGACTCAGCAGGCTCAGGGCGGAGACCGTAAGCCACGGGACTCAGAAGGCTCAGGTAGAGACGCCTTAGCCAACGGGGACTCAGAAGGCTCGAGGGCAGACCCGTACGCCACGGGACTCAGAGCGGCTCAGGGCGAGACCGTAAGCCACGGTGACTCAGAAGGCCAGGGCGCGACCGTAAGCCACGGGGACTCAGAAGTAGCTCAGGGCGAGACCGGAAAACCACTGACTCAGAAGGCCAGGGCGAGACCGTAAGCCACGGACTCCAGAAGGCTGGGTAAATGGCCCGCAGCTCCCAAACACCAAAAGAACCTGCCAAAAAAGAAAAAAACACTCCCCACACACATAGAGACAGCCAGAACAAGACCTGCACATGGACCAAAAAACAGAGCAAAATGTCAGCGGAGTACATGGCCTGATCCTACAGTAAACGGTGAGCGGATAAGCGGGTTGTGGACGCCAGGCTGGACCACTGCCCGGCTTGCTCCGAGGGGCGTAACCAAGTGGCCATTGGGCAAGTATCTTCACAAGCCTTTGATGTAAGTATGACTGACCCCAACAGCCACCAGCGCGCCATCCCATAGCAGTCCCCAGCAGTGGCACTGACCAGACAGTCCAGAAGTGCCAAGGCTAGGCCACCAACAGAAAATTAGGGACAGAGACAAAGCAGACTAAAGTAAATATGTGCAGGTACTAACAAAGACAGTACAAAACAACAGATGCCAAACAGGAGATAAGCAAAAGGGAAAGGGAACATAATTAGACAGACTGCAGACACCAAGAACATAAGCAGAGACGTAAAGCTAGAACTCAGCATGAAACCAAGGCATGACCAGCGGCAAGAACAACGGGCAGAGAACAAGCAAGGAAACCACAAAACACAGACAGAGAAAAACAAAGGAGCCACATGGGCCACCGGACTGCAACCAAACAGAACAGAAAACACAGCAAACAGACTACACCACAATGAGACAACAACAAAACAAAAGGTACCAACAAAAACAACAACATGACACAACAACAAAAACACCAACATGACCACAACAAGGTATCAGCAGGGAGTGAGAGGATAAGCAGGCTTATAAACCACAGGTGGAAGGGGATTGCGGCGAGAGGAAGCCCAACCCGCTGCACACTGTGGTAATAAAGGAAGGAAGAGATTTTGCCGCCACCCTCTACTAGAGATCAGGGGAATCAGGGCAGCAGCCAAGATGGAGGAGCAGCAATCACAGGTGAGTAAACAGAGGCTACAGGAGCGCATCAATCAGCGGCACTGCACCAGGAAACCAGATCTGGCTATAGAACATAGGTACACCTGCGGTTCGCAGCAGAGGCCGCAGCGTAAGGACAGAACGTGGCTACGGACCGTGACAACGTCTTAATGGTTTTTTAAAAGAAGCGGGATTGTTTGGAGAGATACAGAAGGTTTTGGAAAGCTTCATCATTTAACCAATGACATTTTGCCAATTAGCGGGAGGGGGATTTCTTCCCATCTGTGCAACATTACTCTTTTGACCACATTTCAGAAATAGGGAGGTAAATTTAATCTAAATAGATAATCTGGGGTGTTGTGTCCAATTTGGATACATAAAAATTTAATTGCGGATTTGGCTATTGTTACAGAATTTAGTACATAAGGGGGGCAAAGCAGTGTTGGGGTCTCTTAGCGATGTCAAGAGTTCCGATATAGACTCATTAATTTTAAACATGAACAACCGAAAAACGGCAAAATAAAAACCCTGAGTTGAATGTAGTAGGGGTTCCAGGTCTAAGTCCTGGGTTTTCATAAAAAAGATATATGATACATCGGCGACAATAGCCAATTTGACTTCCTATTCCCCTCCCACCACACCACAATGCCCTTAAATGTAGAAAATACAACACGAACCTAGCAAGGTTTCACTGCAAGATGTGAACAGAAGATGGGATAAAGGACCTCCCTGTCTCGTTCCTCTTTGGTAATAAGAATGGTGCTCGAAAGGAAGCCCAGTAATGCATATACGATCCATTGGGCAGTATAACAGGGAAGCTATAAAGTGTTGCTGAAAAAGGTCCCGTTAAAGTGGATTTTTGTCCGAACTAGTCCCCAGCCAACCTCAGTCTACCCGATCAAAGGCCTTTACAGCCTCTATAGTTAGGAGGGCAGCTGTTTTTATTATGGAGAGGCCTCACTCATTTTAAAACTTCATCAAGGATGGTGAGTACCTTTCTTATGTTCGCCACTGCGGACCTGGTTCTGAACAAATCCCACACTGTTGTTTTCCCCTATTAATTGGGATGTATCGCCTCGATGTCTATCCGCCAATATTTTTGCCATAATTTTAGGTCAACATTAATTAGCGAAATTGGCCTTAAGAAGAAGCAGGGTCTGATGCTTTTCCTGGTTTTTCGGTAGGACATTAATGTGTGCAGTGATCAATCTGCGCTGGGATATCATTTCCATATAGGAACCATTGTAGATACTAAAAGATGAGGGGATATCAGTACTTTCAGGATTTTATAAAATTCCCGTGAATCCGTCTGTGCCTCGGCTTTGTGTGGTTTTTAAACAACTATAGCTCTTTCTACTTCTGGAAGTGAAATTGGGTGCTCCAATCCTCTCGTTTCTTCTGAAGGAGAGCGTTGGGATCTTCACTTTTGGTTCTAAGCCATATTTAGAAGAGACCATCATTTAAGATGAACCTTGCTGTAAAGATCAGCATAGAAAGAACGAACACTTCCGTAATGTCCGCCCCCAAAAGTTTAAGTGATCCTGTTTTTATCTACGAGATAAGGAAAGTGTGCGGCCGGGAAACATTCCTTTAGCGACTATCTGGCTATTAACTTTCCCGCTTTATTTCTGTATCTTAAGAGATGTGCTTCAAATTTAGACCGAATTATTGTCTCCCTTTTTCTAGAGCCAGGAATCTCCTAGCTTTTTTAGTATAACAGCCAATTCTTCTTTGTTGTTTGTTCGAAGGTTAAGGGAAAATCTAAGAAATGCCTCCCTTAATTTGATTACTGAGTGAGCTGAGTTTGCTAGAAATTTTTTTTCCCATACTAGATACATATACAAACACCGGTCCCCTCAACACTGCTTTTAGCCGTGTCCCCAGATATAGTTGCGGAAGAGTCAGCATGTAGGGAGTTTGTTTCGTTTGGTACACTAACCACCATCCCTGTAGTGATTCTTGGAATTTTCTCTCCCTCCAAGAAGGAAGGGAAAAACGCCAGATATAATCTGTTCCACGGGAATAATATCCTTTTGGGTCAAGTGTATTGTTGCATTGATCTGATATAACCAGATCCTCTAATGTAGCTTCCCGTGTACTTATGCAGTAAGAATGTTGAGACAGTAAAAATGTAGTCATTCTTGACCAGGCGTAGATGTGTGGGTGTGAAAAGTGATAGGTAATATTCCCTTCCTTCCGGTGTAAATACCCTCCATGGGACACAAAGGTCAGTGTGTTCCAGAAATAGGATAGAAATGACTCCCGCACTTGTAGAGTGCAGATTCCCTCCTTCCTCTCTGGATCTGTCTTCAATAGACTGACTAATACCGCTTTTTAGGTCACCTCCCTCCCACCAAACTTATTCACCACTGGTCCTTTAAAAATATTAGATTCCATTCTTTGAAAAATGTCTTCCCTCCACTATTTGACCATAGATATAATGTATGGAATACCGTCTTCAATGTGGAAATCTGATGTGGATCTGAACCCATCTTCCCTCTTCATCATGTTCACTGCTTATTATTTGGTCCCCCTGCACGAGTATTTATTTACGGCAGTAAGATCGTCCCCAAGCCATTGTTTTGAACTGTCCTGGGTCGACCCAAATACCCTTCCCCACCCAAAGCCTGCTCCATGCGATAAAGACCCCCCTCCATAACTCTATCTTTAAACGCTCTCACTAGAGTCAAATTCCCGACTTCTATTGGGGTCAACAGACCACCAAAATCCAGAGAAAAAAAAAAACAACCTACAAGCAAACTGCACTGATAAACAAGCCTGTGGAGGTGGGACGGGGTTGCAAGAGATCCAAAATGGAGGCATCCATGTCATCCTCTATAAATTTAAAAGCTATGTATGGGCCAAATACAACGTATAGTATTGTGGTGGGGGGGGCCCCAACAAAAAAACATTTCTTAAAAAAAAATAAAACCTGGGTGCCACTTTTGGGTTGTGGCATATAATATGATAAATACATCACCATTCCAAATTTTTGGGGTTTTTCACCAAAAGTATTCACTCCAAATGTACTGTCAAAAAATAGTTCCTCTAAGGGGGCCCCTTTTCTAGTGCCCCGACACAGATTGGGGCACTTAATATTTGCGCGGGGACCACAGAGAGAGCAAAGGGGTGGAAGCTCGGGGGACTCTGGGAGACAAGCAGAATCTAGCAGGGTTCACCCCAAACCTTGTGCCAGATGGCAGAATGGCTGCTGCAATAAAGTGAAGGCCACGAGTAAAACAGCAAACCTCAGGCCCCAACAGATGCAGAGGTTTAAACCAGTACCCCCCTCGCGTATTCGGAAATACGTGTCCGTGATGATCGTAGTGTTTTCACTGCCCACTAGGGGCGTCTGTGGGAGGCCGAATAGCGCACGCAGGGCCATTGTCTACTATACCCAGGGGGGGGTGGCTCACTGCGATCCTCCAGAAAGAATGAAGAGAGGTGAGGAGGACAAGCTGGGTGGACAAGGGGCTGAAATGCATCGTGCCTCCCACACCTACAGAAATGCTCTTACTAATATAAGATCACGCACGGCCTTGTCTACTAACCCGGGGAATGTACTCACTGCATCCTCCAGAAAGAGATAACAGAGGTGAGGGGCCCGAGCGGGGGGATGAATGGGCTGAAGATGCATCGGCCTCCCACTACTACAAAGAAAAGCACTTATAAATTAGATCACTGCCGGCCATGGCCCTACTATCCCCGGGAAGAGGACTCACGCGACCCCTCCACCCAAGAGATGAACGAGAGGTGAGGAGGAGCGAGCGGGGGATGAATGGCTGAAATGCATCGTGCCTCCCACATCACAGATTATCACTTACAAAAACAACCACTGCGCAGCTGAATCACACGGGACTCACTCATATTTCCCAAAGGATACAGCAAAAACAATGGTAACAGTGAATACCGGTTTACTGTTTTGAATGCTTTACTTGGATAAAAAGTCCATAGGGTAGCACATGTAACTATGAAAACAACCAGGGCGACAATCAAGAAGAGGTGCCCCCCACGCCCGGGGCATTAAATAGTGGTGTGCCCTGAAGAGTAACCTGCAAGAAACGCGTCTGGTACCTTGCATAGTGTAATTGATGCGTAATTTAGGCATAGCATAACTTAGGCGCATAGCGTATCATTGCTAGTATATTTGATGCACCATTTTAGGGGGCATTCCCAAAGTTTTGGGGCCGGAGCAAATGCGCCTCGTTTTGGTGCCAAAATTTTTTAAAAAAAGAATGGGGGGGGGGGAAGTTTTGGGGAAAAAAAAAATTGGGGTTGGGGTTTTTGGGTTTTTTTGGGGGTGGGTTGGGTGTTGGGGGGTTTTTTTTTTTTGGCGCAAGTTCTTTGGGGTAAAACACTGACACGTTTCTTTTTACCTAAAAGGGGTTCTTGTTTACATGAAAACACCCAGTAAACATATTTTTTGACATTGGCACCGCATATCCGAACCATCTGGGGCGTCAAACCCTTCAGGGAGACAAAGGCTATTGGTTTTTGGGGAAATTGCACAATCAATAGACCCCAGAGGGAATAGGAAATCTTTACATCTCAGGCGGGGGGCCTCCGGGTGTTCTGTAGGGCCCCGATGCCCCAAAGGGGCCCTTTCAGCAATGCGGCTGCACTCTATGAGTTCCTGTTGGATTTTCCCCCTCCCGTCCCGAACATGAAAATAATTAAAAGTAAATCTATAGATTTATTTCTGATTCCCGGGCACCGATGTTACTTTGGGGTCTCAAAAACATGTTTTCCAGCTTTTTTTGTGGGAAATTCTTTTTTCATCTGTTTTCCCCCTTTTAGCCCCGGGGGGATCTATAAATAGGGGTGCAACTCTGTAGGGGGTGGGAGGGGCCCATCCACCCCCTATCATAGTTTGACGTCATGCTACTCTGTAGGGGGTTTGGGAGGACCCATCTTCACCCATAGTCATAGTGTTTTTCACAGTCATCATACTCCATAAAGTGGGGGCCCCCATCTTTAACCCATAGTCATAGTGTTGTCACATCATGTATACTTTAGGGGAGTGGGAGGCCCCATCTTCAGCCCAGAGTCAAAGTGTTGACACAGTCAGTCATACTCTGTATATGGGAGGCCCATCTTCAGCCAATCATAGTTTTCCAGCATTCATACTCTGTAGTAGTGGGAGGGGGCCCCCCCTTCACCCATATCTAGGTTTGTCACAGTCAGTGCAACTCTGTAGGGGGCGGGAGGGGACCATTTCAGCCCATAGTCATAGTGTTTATCACAGTCAGTGCATACCCAAAGTGGGGCGCCATCTTCACCCATATCATAGTTTTAAGTCAGTGCATACCCGTAGGTAGTGGGAGGCCCCCCTCTTCAGCCCAATCATATGTTGTCACAGTCATCAACTCCGTAGTAGGGGAGCCCCCTCTTCAGCCCATATCAAGGTTGCACAGTCAGTGCAACTCCCGTAGGTAGGGGAGGCACCACTTCAGCCCAAGTCAAAATGTTTTTCACATCCCGTGCATCTCTGTAGGTATGGGAGGGGCCATCTTCACCCATAGTCATGTGTTGTCCAGTCCGGAGGCCCCTTTACATATGATATAAGAGCAATGATGGCCGCTGCCCGGATCATCCAGCCGTATACCTTGTATCACAGAGTGTGAGGTCTCACAGAATGAATAGCGATACCTTTATGATACACAAAGCTTTATTTGTCACAACCCGTCCAACAATATATCGATCAATATCCGGAGAAAATAATGGGAGCCCTGGGTTTTCATACATTCTTACCCATCTTGACGGAGACTTTTTTTTTTTGGTTGTCACATTTGTTTTTCCCTCCTCACCTTCCTGGAGCCATAACCTTTTTATTTTTCCACCTTCATAGACAATTGAGGGCTTTTATTTTACCGGACAAGATGGACTTTCTAATGGTGTCATTCACCGTACCATAGAATATACTGGGAAACCGCAAAAACATTCCAAGTGGGGCAAAATGTGAAAACAACGTCCTTGCGCCATGTTTGGGGGAGTTTTGTTTTTACAGCATTCACTCTCTGGTATAAATGATGAGTTCTCTGTATTCTACAGGTTGAAACCGGCAAAAACAAACATGTAGGGTTTCCGTTATATCTCAATACCGTAAAAAAAATCCAAACATTTAAAATTTTTCACATTTTCACCCCGGCGCCATTTTCTGCGACCAATAACTTTTTTGGTCCTATCCACCAACGACCTGGTGAGGCACCATTGTATTGGCGGCTTGAAGGACACTTTTTATTGGTGCTAAATTTGCAATACACGCGACCTTTCTGATCAAATTTTATTCTAAATTTTAAGGGTCGTGAAAATGACTCCAAATGACTTTCTCCGGTGTCAGCGCACAGGGTAAATGATGTCCCCCCCATATTTTAATAGTCGGAACTGTTTTCGATGCGGCGACACCAAATATGGGGAACTTTTTTTATTGTATTTTTTATTTTTTTTTTTTTCAAAATGGCAAAAGGAGGAGATTGGAACTTTTAAAATTTTTTTTTTTTTTTTACACTTTAAAACATTTTTTTTTTTTACTTAGAGTCTCCCTGGTTCACCACTAGGGATGTTACAATAATTTCTACAACCTAATGTATTGTATAGACAATGATTAGGTTTACAAAAATGGTGGTTTCCACATACTTTCCTGCCTGGGGCAGGAAGTATAGAGACAAAAAACACGGCAGCGATTGAAGTCCTTCACAAGGCTTGCAGCTGCCAATGTTAAAGCTCATTGGTAGTCCCGCGATTTGCCACAGTGGTACCCTCATTCGTAGTGAGGGACCGTGCGCGGGCACCATTTCTCAATTCATGTAGATGTCCTCAGCAAGTTTGCCGCAGCGTCTAAAGGGATAAACAGCTCAGGAAGGTGTCCGCGCTGTAACCACCAGGTGTTTGCTGCAATTAGCAGCTGACACCCACAGGCTATGTAGTAGGATCGCACTTTATCCCATTCAAGCCCCCATCCCGCATGAGACTTACTCAAATGTCCAATATCAGTAAGGGGTTAATAATCAGAGTTTATTTGACAAAAAAACAATGCAAATATATTACTTTTTCTAAATTCCTTGAGATTATATATATACAGTATCTGTTTGGACTACTAGACACCGCTTTTTTTCCCCCCAAATTTGAGGGATAACAGAGGTTGCGTCTTATAGTCAGAATGTACGTTGTCGGGCCGCCAGCTTTACTGAATGCAGTACAGCACCATTAGTATGCAGGAATGAGCCTCATGCAGCTTCCACAGCTTCCATGAGTGTAACAAACTATTATTATGGAAAAATATGGAAAAAAATGTAAAGCAAAAAAGTACGGTCTGAATGCAGTTTTTTTTCACATTTTTTATCATGAAATTTTTATTCTTTTATAAATCTTCTTAAATACAAACATTAAACTATGACAATCAGGTACTGCTGATACATGAAAGAGTAAAATTATACAGTGCCAAGTTACTAGACATTTATATTTGACTAGGTTGCTTAAAGCACATAAAACCATAATTCCATACAAGTTTATATAATTCTATAACATCAAACTTTTTAGAACAAACTGGAGCCGAACCTGTAAGTCTGATTACTTAAGGCATAGGTTTTGGCACAATATGATGAGCAGAACAAAGTTTTGGCAAGCCATCTCTTTCTTTACTTTTTAGACCTCGAGCCCTTTGACTATTTAACTGGATTCTCCCTAGAGACCCAGCCATCTGATGTTCCAAGTACCACGTTGTCACTCGAAATGGCTGCATAAAGGAGTGAATCTCCGCATCTGTCAAAATGCTATAATAAAGTGTTCCCATACCTCAAATAACTTTCCCCCGTTTGGTGCTTCCTTTGCTATAAATATTGCTATTATGTCCAGCACCATATGCTCCCTGGACCGTCAGAATCACCATCCTCATTGACGGGTTTTTGCCTTAAGCATCTTTGAAAGCAAACACCTCTATGCTTGCCGTTATAAATATATGTATGATTGTATACCACTTTCTTGGTCTCCTGTCACCCATCCCTCCGGGAGACGATGAAACAAAAGTGCGTGAGGGGTTATAGGTATATTCACAGACAGTTTTATGTCGTAGCATCAGAACAAAATTCAGAGACCAAAATCTTTGTGTGTCCTGGACAAGACCCAGCATGGCCGTGTTTTAGATCTGTGTGAGGTTTGTACATTTTGGTCACGCCACACATCTGGTCCACGGGAAGGAAGTGAGGTAAAATATTTAAACCTCCATACCTTGGCCCTGTGCGCTAGGCCTAAAGTAGGTTGTCCCTCCATGCCCATTACCAAGGCCTTTGTCTTACCTGATCCACCCCTCTAAAAACCCCTTTGGCTATGTCATTGTCTGGGACTCTCGTTCCCATTTCTAAAACAGTATGCCTGATGTTGATTCTCAAAAGGACAACTTCCTCGCATACACTGAGATAGGTATGGGCCACTGCCGTAGATTTCGCTAGATTATCAACGAAAGTGGGTTCTAGTCAAATTAACCATCTCCCAAGCTTTTTCCCCTTCAGAAAACTTATGATCTGCCTGTATTCCCAAGAACTTTGTCTGGTCAAAATGCCCATATTTTCCCTGATTCTCCAAAAGGATAGAAACCCCTTCTTCCTTTGGTGAATTAATGAGATTGCCTTGTGCAACCCCCTTCTCCTTCCACTACCTTAAACTTGCTTTCCGGGTAGAAATTCTGGGTGTCCTTGCCCATATCAAATAACCACTAAATTGGACGGGATTGTAAAATAATTTTCCTAGCCGCCTTCAGCTCCTATTGTATCACTGCTATTAAAACTTAGACGTGCTACCCTAGGGAGTGCAGCATATGGGTTGTGCAAAAGCAATTGAGTTCCAATGGGCCATTAAATCCTTTATTCTGACCAAATTATAAAAGAAGGATGTTCCCATTGATCCAGTCTAACACCGTGTCGGAGCAATGAGGCCAAATATATTTTCTAATATCAAGTCAAGATATTAAGCCTCCCATAACCCCTTTGGCATCATTAATTTCCCTATCGCAACAAGCAATCCTATCGTCACAATCCTTGGGCGTTTTTTTCTTTCCAAATAAATTTTATGAATGCACGACTTACTCTGTTCACAACATGTGTGTTTTAATATGAGAGGTATAGTCCCCTGCATGGATACAGAAGCCTCGAGAAACTTATCATTTTGATAAGAGGCATCGCGCTAAATCAGTGGTATTGGTAAATGTGCATCCACCCGAGTCAACTCTGCGCAGATCTTTTTTATTATAGGGGAAGTTAGTTCATAAATGGATTCGGCTGACTGCCTTTTTACCTATATTGATACCTAGATATTTTATATAGTTGGTTGGGGCTATAGAAAAACCGGAGGTGCTGTACGAGTCTGTTTTAGTATGTTACGGGGTTTAAGGTCCAGAAGTTCAATTTGTCAATATTGACTTTAAAGCCTGAGCTGTTTCCGAATTGAGATCAGAACATTTAATACTAAAGGGACATCCCTATCCGGTCGGGCGCAAAAGAAAATGGATGTCATCCCAATCACGCTACTTTTAAGAATTGTTCCCAATCAGAATGCCCTCCCAATTCCCTGGACGTTGTTGACAATGTGCTCACCACTGTTCAATGGCATATTAAAAAGAAGGTTACAAAGTCACCCCTGCCTCGTACCCCTCCACAGCGTAAAGGGATCCGGATAAAAAACACAGGATGGCGATCCTTGCAGATGGGTTCAATATAGTGACCGAATGCATTGATGAAATCTGCCGTCAAATCCCCATTCCCCTATTCATGTACTTTCCCCATCCAATTCCAACTCAGCATTGTCAAACGCCATCTCCGGCATCGAATTGACAATAAGGCTGGAGACCTGGTTTTTTGTGGAATGGATTTTGATATCATCCAAACAGTCAAATACCTTACAATGTTCGTACCCCTGCTGATCTGTTTTTTGACAAAACCGATCTGGATGCCTCAGGCAGGATCAATTTTAGGAAGTAAAATAGCGAGTCGGTCCGGCCATTAATTTTGAAATATTTTCATCACATGTCTACATTAATGAGGGAGATGGCCTATAGGATCCTACAGATGGTGGGGTCCCTATCAGGATTAGGTAAGACTCGTATATGTTGCTTCATAAATTAATTTGAGATCCCTTCCCCTCCTAAAAATGAGTTAAATATGCCTTACGGAGACAAAATAATCTGGGAGGAGTGTTTTAAAAAATTCCGCGGTGTACCCGGACCGGTCCTGGTGGGCTTTCTGATTGTGCTAAATGTCCGTATCCGTCTGGGATATATTTGTCATCTTGATAGAGGCAATTTATAGTCCTTATACTTCCTGTTGAAAGTGGGTCGGATATTTAGCTCAAGTAGCCACTGCTCTGCCTCGCCAGGAAATTGTTTTAGATGGGCAATCATAGCTTAGAATAGAAATTTTTTAAAGATAACCACAATATTCTTTAACCTGTATGTTTAAGATTTCCTAGTTCATCCTTAAGGGTATTGACTGTGACTTGGGCCCAGGGACCTTTGGCCAAATTCGGCCAAGCAGTCTACCCGGATTTATTACCATATTTAAATAGTCGTGCGTCACGGTGAGATTATTTGATCTTTCTCTCTGTGTCAACTCAAAATTCAATGTGTCTTTTTTGCGAATAACCATTTGTCCTATTTTCTTGGATGGAGTGGGTCTATATAAGTAATAAACCCTCCTGAGGTCCTTGGGTGAGAGTTCCTCTATTTGAATTGACTACACTTTTTCTGGCCCTACGTACGACATTATTCTTCACGAAGCACCACTTGGCTGTTTCCCAGAACAATTGGGGATTGTTTTCATGATCGGAGTATTGTTGTCTTGTAGTCAAGTCACCATTTATGAACAATTCCCAAATTCCTCATCATTATACAGGGTATGAGGGGAGCGCCATAATGTACTCAGTCCCCCCTCGGGGATTGAAGTCCAAGTACTTTTAGGAGAATAGGGGCATGGACCGATATCCATTATTCCTCTATTGTGGCTGCTCTCACTTCTGTCGACATCTGGCGTGACGTTAGAAAATATCAATACGCGACCAAGTTGCATGAGGAGCAGAGTAGAAGGAATATTTCCCTTCCTTCGGGGTGTAAGGGTTCTCCAAACCTCGACAAGATCACGCGGCCCCAATAATTCCTCAATACCTGTCCTACTTGTTCCCGTGGAAGATCTGTCCTCAAAGACATTAATTTTCAGAGGGATGTCGTCTACAAGTATTTGTTGTGTCAAGTTCTGGAAAAAAACTTTGAGATTCTTAGTTCGCACGTTTTTGGCCAAAAATGCTCAAGCCACCCCCAACTTACAACGGGATCTCAGGCGGGTGGTCCTACTCTATCTTATCTCTCACTAGGGTCAACTTCAGACCTCTCACTGTCAACGGCCTTCAAAATGCAAAGAAAAATAAAAAAAGCACCAACCTTCAAAGCATAGAGCATTGATATAACAGCCTGGGAGGTGAGCGGGGCAAGAAACCAAGATGGAGGTATCCATTCCTCCTAAATAAAGTTTTTAAAAGCCAATAAGTGCCAAATACAACGTATAGTTCTGCACAGAAAAACATTTCTGAAAAAAACAATGCGAACCTGGGTGGGCCACAAGCAGGCTTGCGCCACATATATATATATGCACACAGTCCAATACCAGTAGCACACCACTGCTAAAAGGGCGAAAAAACACAAGGACATCTCCAAAGTATTAGCATTTATGCAATCTACAATATAAGAAAAAACTTTGAGATTCTTAGTTCGCATGTTTTTGGCCAAAAAATACTTCAGCCCACCCCCCAACTTACAACGGGATCTCAGGCGGGTGGTCCTACTCTATCTTATCTCTCACTAGGGTCAACTTCATACCTCTCACTGTGCCAAACGGCCTTCAAAAATGCCATAGAGAAAAAATAAAAAAAGTCACCAACCTTCAAAGCATAGTGCATTGATATAACAGCCTGTGGAGGTGGGGGGGTGCAGTAAACCAAATGGAGGAATCCATTCCCTCCTAAATAGTATTTAAAAGCAATATGTGCCAAATACAACGTATAGTTCTGCACAGAAAAACATTTCTGAAAAAAACTTTTGCGAACCTGGGTGCCACGGGGCAAGGCTGCGGCATATTTATTTTAATATATATTTTATTAATATATTATTTTATATTCCCACAGTCCAATCCAGTGGCACACCAGCAAAAAGGGCAAAAAAAACAAAAAATGGAAAATCTCCAAAAAAAGCATTAATCTATCTAAATATATAAAAAAAAAACCAGTGTGCCATGGGTATTGGATGTGTGTATTTATTTAAATTGTGCCGCAGCCAGCCAGTGGCCCCCGGTTTGGGGCTTTTGTTTTTTTCAGAAAATTGTTTTTTCTGTGCGAATTTATAAGTCGTTTTTTGGACATATTGCTTTTAAAAAATTTTAGGAATATATACCTCCATCTTGGTTTCCCCTGCCCCCCGCCCCCTCCCGGGGGCTGTTATATAAAATGCACTTGCTTTGAAGGTTGGGGCTTTTTTTATTTTTCTCTCTGATTTTGAAGGCCGTTTGGCACAGTGAGGGGGTTGAATTTTTCCCTTTAAAAAGAAAAAATAAGGGGTAGGTCACCCGCCTGAGACCCCGTTTGTAAGTGGGGGGGTAGTTTGAGCTTTTTTTTTGGCCAAAAAACATCGAATTTTAAGAATCTCAAATTTTTTTTCATATTTTGTAGATAGCATAAATGCTTTCTTTTGGGTTTTTTTAAAAGTTCGGAAAAAAAAGTCTTGTTATCGCATTAAGGGCCCATAAAAAATAGTAAAATACAATCTTGGTTTTTGGGTACAGATAGGGGGGGCTATTCTAACTAGTCACCCTCAGGTCCTGTGTTTTTCTCCCTAAAAGAACAGGTTAAATTCTTTTGATCAATATAATGACCCCCCGGCCCCTTTTTCCCTACTGCTCCCCCGACCCCCCTTAAAATCTCCCCCCCTAATCTTTTTAAACCCAAAAAAAATCCTTTTTTTTCTCTAAATGAGTCTCCGCAGTAGCGTATATCGTTCCTGTTAACTGTTTTTCCCTTTAGCATGGTAAATTAAAAGGGTGGTGAAAAATTTCCCCTGGTAAAAATTTAAGACAGAATGGCAGGGGGGTTGGGAAACTTGGCCTCTTAATTTGCGGGGAATAGAAAAAAGCTCCATTAAATTAACCAAAAATTTTAAAAAATGTAAAAAAATGAAACGTCATGAAACCCAAAAAGAGCCAAAAAGTGCGGGGAGTCGTCCCCTCTTTTTAAAAACCCGGAAGGAGAAAATATGAACCCCGTAAATCCTTCCTTACGGGTTGTGAAAACTTTTTTTTTTTTAAAATGAAGTGAGAAATTGAAAATAATAACACTCTGTTACTCCCTGAGCGGGGATTTGCCCCGCCTCACCTATTGTTTGTGCATAGAAAAATTACCCGCAAAAAAAACAGTAGCCCTGTAAATTGAGCACGTTTCCCCAAATCAGTATGGTGGTTTAAGTGTCGCAAGATAAATGCCTTCACAACCCCTTTCAGAAAAAAAACCCCACCCCTAAAAAAGACCCGGGGGAAGCTCCCAAGGAGAAGGATCACTTTTCAACAAATACCTTGGGCATGGATTGTTATAAGTTTTGTCCCTTTATGCCCTGTAATTTTTTAAATTAAAGCTCTGGAGTCTTCCATCCCCTTAGGTGCCCAAGAGAGGTGGACCTTGCGCTGCCCCTTTGGGCTAGTGCAGGGCGGTTGTAGGAGCCCTCCTTACCCCCTTTTTGTAGCTCCGTGGGAGGGGGTTTCGGGAGATGTCCCCGGGGAGATACCCCGGGGGGAAAGTTTTCCCTTGTTTTGTCCAAATAGGATGTTGCTTCAGAAAGGTGTAGGAAAATGTGGAAAAAGGTTTTAAATTTTTACCGGATGTAATGGGGATTGACAGAACCTCTCCCATTATATTGCCGGGGCTTGGCATCAGTATGGTTTTTGAATGGAAGGATTGCCCCAGTTTCCTCCAAAACCGTAAAAAGAAAAAAAAACCGACAGCTGCAGTGATATTATCAAAAAAAGAAAGGGTCCATTGATACGGGGTCCTTAACATTCAAAAAAATCCCAGTCACCCCCCCAAAATTCAAACTTACATTAAGGCAAGTTACCGTCTCCAAAAAACCCTGATGGCTGAGTTTTTTGGGTATAGGGAAGGGGGGGTTAGTGTCGCCTTCGGATGACAAAAAAATGCTTGCTAACCCCAAAGCCCAAGCATAGAAATGGGATGAATATTCTGACGCCCCCCATTACTACACTGGAATAACACAGAAAAAAAGATACAAATTTCACAAAAAAGGGTTTTTTTAAATAAACGTCCCCGCCATCGGGGCCCTATTTAATCATTTAAGGGTTTTTTACGGGGTTTTTTTAAACCCCCTCCCCAATTGATGCCCCCCCAGTCCCAACCAAAAACCAACCCCAAATTCTATAACCTCCAGCCTAATCCCCCAATAGCCCTTTGACCTCCCCCCTTCACAAATCTTTGCACCATCCCCCCTTAACCTTTCCACCTAAACCTATACCCCCCATAACCCCCCCCACCTTCCCCTAATGTGGAGTTTTTTTTACAGAGGGGGCCCCCAAGGTAAGGTAGTGCTAAAAAAAATTTTTTTTAAATTGGTTGTGTGCTAAATTTTGCAGGGATGAAGTGGGATAAAAAGAAACATCATATTGTTTGGGGGGACAGGATGGGGGAAAAAAGGGAAAAAAAAAAAAAAAATCCCAGTTTTAGAAGTGTCTTGGGGAGTGTATTTTTAATTTGTGTCCCTGGTGTCTTTATTTTTTGTGGTGTTGTTGCAGGAAATTTTCAGTCTGCCGTATGTTAAGCAATTTAATCGGGGAAAAGCAAAAAAATCAAGTCGATTTTTCGTTATTTTTCCCCAATCTGACGTTTTTAAAAAAAAAAAAAATACAATTTTGGGTAAAAAACTCGATCGAGATTTTTGTGATCGGGGGCATTTTCGGGGTTTTTTAATGGTTCTGTACTTTTAGGTGGCCGCCAACCAGGCGAGCTAAAGGGGGGGGGTTTAAATTGCCCCATAAAGGTTTGGGGGATTTGATTGCTCTTAAAATCACATGACCTTTTTTTAATATGTCACTGATCCCATTTGATTTTAGTTTGAACTGAAAAACTGCTCTCTTTTCGGGTGTTTGTTTCAAAGTAGGCGGACAAGGAAAATTGCTGATGATTATTTAGGGTTGAAGTACAGCAAGTTAAAAATCCTGACAGTAGTATTTTGGGTTTTTTTATATTGCGACTTGATCTTTAATCTTTCCCCAGATTTTTCCAAAAAAAAAAATTTTTCTATTTCACCCTTTTTCCCCATTGAAAAAGTATAAGGTTTAAAGAACATTTTTATTTGCTGTCGGGTTTTTTTTCCATAAGACCATTTCACAGATTTTCCCATAAAAAAATATTCTGTTTAAACCTATTTTTCCAGTTGGCAAAAGTAAAAGGATTAAAAGAACACTTTGTTTTTGCGTTTTTGGAATCAGTTCTTAAATAAGAGAAAAAAATTTCTGACCTTTTTAATATTTTCTTTTTGAACTTGAAATAAAACTAGAGCTGGAAAAAGGGAGAAGGGGGGGGTCTAGAAGTGGAGGCTGAGGCACGAGACAAGGACTCCCTTCCGTGCTCCGAACAACCCCACAACGAGCACATGTCTTTTTGAGGATCGTCAGGCCTGTCATCGCTTGGTTGGTTTTTGTGAACTCATATAAAAGAGCGTTGTAAAATTTTTTCTTCAGTGGTTAAAAGACCCTGCTTTGGGGAAGGTTTTTACCTCCTTGTCTCTCAGAGGGGCCAAAAAGTGTCGTTTTATCATAGTCCAACCTGAAAAAAAAAACAAGCCCAATTATCAACCAAATTAAAGACCTTGCCTAAAAATCCTTATTTGAAGATTTTCTTTGAGCACAATGAGTTGGGGTCAAAAGGGCATTTCAAAAATTCAAGGGCGAAAAGAGAATGATTTTGTTGCTCGGGGACCCCCCAATCGTTTATCCCCCTAAGGGAAAGGGAAAAGGGAAGTGGTCATCAGCGGGGTTTTTCTGAGCAGTCAGCAATCCCCTTGCAGTGTGTGGTTTTACTCCCCTGAAAGCCTGGGAGGAGACGTCAGAAACAGGAAAGCAATGGTTGTGATGATAATTTGACATTGCAGATCCAACGTGGGTTTTTTTCAGCAGCAGCTTGCAAAGCGTCCATCAATGGAGGAGGGGTTTGGGGGAAAAGTGACAATGGGGGGTTTTGGCCTCGGAAAGGGAGGGGGCAGTTGCACAATCGTGACATTTTTTTTGCCAGTTTATGGTCATGGTGGCAGCGTGTACAAAGCTAAGGTTTTCACAGTCGAAGATGTCTGGGACCTGTAACCGGGGCCTTTTTAAATCAAGCCTAAGATTCGCCAACTGTTGTAATTTCCGGGTTTGCTGAAAACCTCGAAAGGGGAAAAAGAATTAAATGGTTTAACCCCCCAACAAACATGAAAGGGGCACATGAAAAAAGCTGAATTGTGGGGAGGATTACAGGGAGAAAAAAAGGCTATAAAACCCCACCAAAAAAAATCCTCTACCCCCTTTTTCCTCCGCCACTTCCAAGCCAAGCGGTTCGCTGGCCAAGTGCCAGGAAAACATGAGCAAGCCCCATCCCCAGCCCCACACACTGTCACCCGTTTTCCCAGGGCCCCCCCCAAGAAGCAACCCCTCCCCATTTTCTTTCAAGCGTTTGCCTGCTTTTGCCATACGGGGCAGTTGGGCACCAGCCTTCGTGTCCCAATGTGGGAGCAGAAGAAATGCTTTCCCCCCCAAAAACCACCCAAAACCCCAAAAGCCTGAAGGGTGGGCCCCACTCTGGTGGACAATTTTGGTTCCCCCCACATCAGGGGGGCCCCGGATGCCCCCAAATACATTTTTTTTACCGAAGGCAATTTCTTTGCAGAAAAAGCTTTTTCCCTCCCCCGGGGCCATGGTAAAAAAAGATCTCCAGGCGTTGGCGATCTGTGTCCAAAGTTATCTCTCATTCAGACCACGGGATGTAAGGCCGGTAAAAATTGCGAAACTTTAAAATTATGTCATGGGTGAGTTGGGTGGTGACAGTCCCTTTGGTAGGATGGTGGGTCTTGGGCTCGGGGGACCCTTTTTCACACTGTGGGGGGTCAGGGTCCGATCCCCAACCCTTAAGGGGTTCCTCAGTCCCAAGAAAAAACCCCAGGCCGTTCTGTAATTAATTTGTTTTGGGGGGCCTTTTCAAACACAGGTCAAGAGTGTGGATGGCTTTTTGGCACTGAGACCGCCCAGTGGGGGGGGTAAAAAAAAACCTGGGGCCAGGAAGGGGGGTGGTGACAAAGGAAAAATCCCTTGCCCCCTTAAGACGGTAGACTTCGCAAATTTTTCGCCCGTGCACCGTTTAAAAATGTTTGTGCAAAAATTTTCCCCCGTGAACCGGGGTTTTTCTTGCTGTCTCTAAGGAAGGCACAAGGCTGGCTCCACTTCTGGCTTCGAACCTGCTTCGGCCATGGCAGCGTTGCGGTCATCTGGACCTCCACGTCAAAAATTCCATTGTTGGGGCAACCCCGGGGGAATTTTCCCCCCCTCACATGTCCAGCGTTTGGGGGCGCAGTGTAAGCATTATACGTATGAAGGTACATGGCCTCACGGCAGGGGTGGGGGGGGCCTGGGGGTGGGGGATCCATAGAGGTGGGGCGGGTTTGAAAGATTTTTTGCACCACCCTTGCCGTTTTGAAGTTTTCCCCAAAAAAATGGTCAGTCAGGAAAATGCCATTGTCACATGACCGTTGTGGTGTTTTTTTTTAGGGGAACAAGTGTTAGAACACTTGGGGGCGAGGCCCACGTGAGGGATGAGGGGGGGGGAAACAGATCGGACACAGACCCTTATACCAGAGGATGAGAAGGGGCCCAGACTGTTTCCCAAAATTTATGGTCTTCTTTAGGCAGTACTTCGGGTTCCCCATGGCGGGGCGCAGGAGGCACTTCAGTTTAACAGAGTAACCAAATGTTTTAAAGGAAAGCCGGGGGGCCTTTGATGCTCAGGTGAGGAAGTGGAGGAGGTGATGGGGCGGGGGGTCTGGACACCACTTTTACCGATTTCCATTCAGTGGTAAGAGGTTGGCTAGATTTCAAGAAGAGGAGGAAGATCTGTTAGCCCCTTCCCCTGGGGCTGAGGGGGCCTTGGGATAAAACCGCAGCACTCACACATGAATGCTTGGGTAAAAATTACCTGCAACTGACCCAAACCATCAAGGGAATCAAGTGAGTAGGGGGGATAGGGTGGCCACCCTCTTTGACCCAATTACAAATCAAGTCAGCTTTTTTCCCTTTTCCCACCCCCAAAAAAATTAAAAAATAGATTGAGGAAATTTTTTTGACAGGCTCAGGGGCCAACTCAAGACTTTTTCTGTTGGTCTTCTTCATGTTCTAATGTCCCCCGGGTGGAACAATGTCACAATGTGACAAAGTCAGAAAAATGGAAGTGCCCCCAGCAGCAGGGCAGTGTGGCAGAAGCCTACTGGGGGTTTGGACATGTGGCAATGTTTTTGACCACCTCACTAAGGGCCTGAGGGCAAGGCAACATTCAGAACAGAGACCCCCTTTTAAAGAACCATGGTCAAATGACTACCTGCGGCTAAAAACCCCCAAGTTTTTTTGGACTTGGTAAGACTCATCGATTGTCTAAATTTTGAATGAATGGCCTGAGCTTGTCAGCCCGCCATAGAAGCTTTACCCTCCCCAGCCCAGAGTTATCTGGGGGAAACCCCTTTCAGTACATCGGGGTAAAAACTGTCAAACGTACCCATCTTTCCCCTGGAATGGGGGATCGTTGATATAAAAATAATCAAGCGGGGATTCTGACGTTTTTTTGTTGCCAGTTTGTGATTTTCCGACTAGAAAAAACTGTAAACAGTCTTCTTCACAATGTGAAATTACACATGATATTTTAAAAAAAAAATTTTTTATTCCAAATATTTAATTTCCCCTTTTCATGCAAATTTTATTCGGAGGGGGTCCAAAAGGTATTTTTTGTTTTTTTGGGGGGGTCAGGCTACTTTTTAAAAAAAGGGGGTGACAGGGGTGCCAAAGGAAATACTCCTGTCAGGGAGTTTAAATCAAGAAGGGGGGGGTCCAGTGATATAATAAAAAAATGGGAAAAGGGTAGTAAGGGGGGGGGGCCCCTGCCAGGGGTTTTCCCTGAAACGGTTAAATTGGGGGCGGGGGCCCGGGGCTACCATTTGCCCCCCCCTATAAACTACAAGCCCTTTTCCAGCTGAACCTCTATGTTCCCCCGTTGGGAGGGTTTTTTCTGCCACCACATTATGTGATTTCGGGGGCTGGGGGTTATAGGGGTCTCCTGCCATTTCCCATGAGAAAATTTTTCCCCAATCCATGTTTTTTTTTATGTGTGGGGGCCCAA
>JAODAL010023808.1:0-61904 GCA_025379985.1 Phyllomedusa bahiana | reverse complement strand
CCCCAATGGCCAAAATGTTTTTTGGGGGCTAAGGGACGAGCCACACCAGCGCGGAGAATTTTAGGAGTGATGGGACCGAGCCAGCACCAGCAGCGGAGACATATTCTAGAGTAATGGGACGGAGCCGGCACCAATGGCGGAGACAAAATATTCTAGAGAGGCAGGATAGAGCCAGCAACAGCAGCGGCAACATATTATGGGGTGACAGGAAGGAGCCAGCACCAATGGCTGCAACATATTTTGGGGTGATGGGATGGAGCCAGCACCACCAGCGGAGACATATTCCAGGGTAATGGGGCGCAGCCAGCCCAGCATTTGAACCTATTCTGGATGACAGGACGTAGCCAGCACCAGCGGTGGTGACATATTATGGGGTGACGGAACAGGCCGGCACCAATGGCCGCAACATATTTTAGGGTGATGGGACGGAGCCAGCACTAGCAGCAGAGACGTATTCTAGGGTGATGGAATGGAGCCAGCAAGAAAGGTTGCAACATGTTTTCGGATGACAGGGTGGAGCCAGCTCCAGTGGCAGTGACATATTCTGGGGTGACAGGATGGAGCCAACACCAGCGACTGTGATTATTTAACATTGTGGGTAGTATATGCCTGTAAAAGGGTAAATATCAATTCATGGCAAACTATTTTAATATATGCTTGGGACAGATTTGCGAGTGTGAAATATCAACAAGCTTGCTGCACAATAAACACATCCAACTCTTTTAATACAACCTCCATTGATACACCCTCATATTCATCTTCCAGTAAACTCGCAATTTCATCAAGTCTCTAATGGGGTGGTTTCAGCATAACCGTCTTTATAGCTTCCTACTTTAGAGCATTTAGTGTCGGCTCACCTTTCAGATGTGGCACCACATTGCACAGGCGGGCTTAACCCGCTACTCTTTCCTTTCAGTCTTCTAACAGCAGTTACTAACATCAAACCAGGGAAGATGATATAGCAGATTTTGACATTCTCTTTTGGTTTTCCATTTTTGTCTTCATCCTGCCGACTACGCCACATGCAAACTTAAAGCACAACCAGTGCAGCTGACTTTCTGAACACAGTCTCCAATGATACGTCCCTATATACATCTCCCAGTAAACTCACAATTTGATCGAATTGCTCTCTCAAGAGGTCGGTATCAGGCTTTCCTCTCTTTAATACTAAGCACCAGTTCAGCTATCAATTTGGCGGCACATTACACAAAGCAGGCCGCACCCCCTACTCTTTTCTTCCAGTTTTCCAACAGCAAGTTACTTATGTCAAACTGAGGAAGATTGCTTAGCAAACGCTGACACTCTTTTCTAGGCTTGCCATTATGGTCTGCATCCTGCCGACTACGCCACGTGCAAACTTACAGCACAACCAGTGCAGCTGACTTTCTTAATACAGTCTCCAATGATACGTCCCTATATACATCTCCCAGTAAACTCACAATTTGATCGAATTGCTCTCTCTAAGAGGTCGGTATCAGGGCTTTCCTCTCTTGAATACTAAGCACCAGTTCAGCTATCAGATTTGGCGGCACATTACACAAGCAGGCCGCACCCACTACTCTTTTCTTCCAGTTTTCCAACAGCAAGTTACTTATGTCAAACTGAGGAAGATGGCTTAGCAAACACTGACACTCTTTTCTAGGCTTGCAATTATGGTCTGCATCCTGCCGACTACGCCACGTGCAAAGTTGCAGCACCGCTATCACAACCTACTTTCTTAATACAGCCTGATGATTCATCCCTATGTGCATCTCCCAGTAAACTCACAATTTGATTGATTTGCTCTCTTCAGTTGGTTGGTTTCAGCATAACCATCTTCCTAGCTTTCCCCTCTAGAGTACTCAGTGCCAGACAGCTTTCAAATATGGCCCCATGTTACATAGGTGGACAGCACCATGTTTTCTTTCCTTCCAGTTTTCCAGTAGCAGGCTACTTCCATCAAACCAGGGAAGATGGTTTAGCAGACGCTGAAAACTCTTTTCTGTACGTCCTGCCATGCGCCCAAACAGCAATTTATATCCACATGTAGGGTATGGCCGAACTTGGAAGAAATTGCCTAACAAATTTTGGGGTGCTTTGTATACAGGATTTCTTGTACAAATTAAACATTTTAAGCTTAAATAGCAGATTGCTGGAAAAAAATAAATTTTTCATTTTCACAACGTAACGCTAATATAATTAGTGAAAAAACCTGTTGGGTCGATATACTCACTACACACCTGGATATATTCCTTAATGGGTGTAGTTTCCAGCATGGGGTCTTTTTAGGAGTGCTTATTAAGTTTTAGCACCTTAAGGTGTCTTCAAACCTGTAATGGTGCCTAAAGAAAGCTCTAATGACAATGAGACCCCAAAGTCCGGTAGGTGCTCCTCCTACTATGAGGCTTGTGGTTGAGTCAAATAGCGCACCAGGACCACATATGGGATATCTCTAAAAATGGCAGAATTGGGGGAATCGATGTTGAGTTGCATTAACCTGGTCACTGTGAATAATGGATAAAAACTCAAAATCTCCAAAAAAGTCAAATTTTGAAATTTCACCTCCACTTTGCTGTTTGGTATTTCTGTGAAACACCTAAAGGGTTAACAAACTTCCTAAACACTTTTTGAAATACTTTAAGGAGTGTAGTTTCTAAGATGGGGGTCATTTATGGGGGTATCCAACATACAGGCCCCTCAAAGCCACGTCAGAACGGGACTGGTCCCTAAAAAAATCATAAGTCCCCTAATGTCGTAAGAAAAAATAAAAAGACATTTAAAAAAGGATGCCAACCTACAGTAGAAATATGGTAGATGCTGGTTCTAAACTATTTTGTGTGGAAAAACTATCTGTCTTAGATGCAGAAATTTTTGGACTTTGAAAATGGCAAATTTTTCCAAATTTTCATATTTTGATATTTTTCACACATAAACAAGTATTATACGGACCAAAATTTCTTACTAACTTAAAGCACAATGTGTCACGAGAAAACCATTGGGGTGATTTGAACTTTTAATATTCCTCATTATTTTTTATATTTTCTTAAAAGTTTTTTTTTCTCTCTCTCCCTGGGCTACTTGACCATTAGTGGACGCAATTGCTTGTACACGCTTTTGCATTATATAGATAATGCAGAAGGGTGTACCAAGATGACCTCTTCTATTACTTCTTGCCTAGGACAGGATATAATAGGAGCAGTAACATGGCAGTTACAGAAGCCTTCATTAGGGATCAGGCTGCCATGGCAACTGTTCAGCAACCCGTAAACTCAGTGCTGGGGGTCGATTGGGGAGAGGAACGGTGCACAAAGGGGTAAACTGGCAGGGTCGTCTTGGAACCCTGCTGAAGCCACTGGTGTCAGCTGTAATTAATAACCAGCTCCCTAATCCCTTAAAAACAGTAGGATGTACCCATATATCCATCGTGTTATAGGAGTTGAACGTATCTAAGTCAGTCACTCTGGGTTTACCAGAAACCTGTGATATCTATATCTTGTTAGATACGGTCTTCATCAGCAAACCTGTGGGACGGTAGTCTCCAGCTCCTTCCACACATAATTTTCCCATGTCCTTTACATACTTCCGGCACTGAAGATCCCCAATTCTCCATACCCAAGAGGCAACCCAAGAAATTTGCCCGTCTTTTCAGGAGACCTCACTATTCTCACCACCTCTCCCTTCTCTCTCTCTAATCTTTTAAAACTGACTCCATCCCCGCAGTTTCCCGGGCTTTTCCTTTCCCTTCTCCCTTCATTAAGTGTTCTAATGACATCTACTGGAAGAAGGGTGAATTGCTGGCCACAGTTCTACACATGGAAAATCTAGACATGGAAAATATTAATTTAAGACACAAATTCCTTTTTTTTAATATTCTCCTAGGGTATGTTCACACATCAGATATGTTCATGAGGGAAAATCCAATGCGGAATCCACAGCAAATAGAGCTTTCCATGTGGGTGTTAGTTGTGGACTGAAAGATACAGGGATGGATTTCACCTAATTCTTTTGAGTTCCATTTTAGTTGGATTCCATTGCAAGTAAAGATTTTGCTATATAAGGGGCGAGGCCTTAAATAGGGAGTTACCAGGGGTGGGACTCTTATGAGCACAGGTAACAGCAGGGGGCAGGGCCTTATATAGAAAGTTGCCGTGAATGGGACTCAGGCTCAGGTAACATCAGGTGGTGGGGTCAAATATTGGAAGTTGCAGGGGGTAGGACTCATATGAGCACAGGTAACATCAGGGGACTCATATGAGCACAGGTAACATCAGGGGACTTGCCTTATATAACAAGTTACCGGGGGTGGGACTCTTATGAGCACAGGTATCAGCAGTGGGCGGGGCCTTATATAGGAAGTTGCCGGGGATTGGACTCATATGAACACACGTAAGAGCCGGGGGCGGGGCCTAACATAAGAAGCTGCCGGGAAGGGCCCTCACGCTCAGGTAACATCAGGGGGCGGGGTCTTATATTGGAAGTTGCCAGGGGGGGACCTCATATGAGCTCAGGTAACATCAGGAGGCTCATCTGAGCCGAGGTATAAGCAAGGGGCGGGGCCTGATATTGGAAGTTATTGGGGGTGGGACTCATATTAGGACAGGTATCATCATGGAGCTGGGCCTTATATAGGAAGTTATTGGTGGTGGGACTCATATGAGCATAGGTAATAGCATGGGGCGGGGCCTTATATAGGAAGTTATTGGGGTGGGACTCAGGCACAAGTAACATCAGGGGGCGGGGCCTCATGAATAAAGTTATTGTGGGTGGGATTCATATGAGGACAGGTATCAGCAGGGGGCGGGGCCTTTTATAGGAAGTTATTGGTGGTGGGTCTCAGGCACAAGTAACATCAGGGGGTGGGGCCTCATGAATAGAGTTATTGTGGGTGGGATTCATATGAGCACAGGTATCAGCAGGGGGCGGGGCCTTATATAGGAAGTTATTGGGGGTGGGACTCAGGCACAAGTAACATCAGGGAGCGGGGCCTCATGAATAAAGTTATTGTGGATTGGACTCATGAGCACAGGTAACAGCAGTGGGCGAGGCCTTATATAGGAATTTAGTGGGGGTGGGTCTCAGGCACAGGTAACAGCAGTGGGCGGGGCCTTATATAAAAAGTTGCCGGGGGTTGGACTCATATGAGCTCTGGTAACAGCAGGGGGCAGGGCTTTATTTAGGAAGTTACCGGGGGTGGGACTCTTATGAGCACAGGTAACATCAGGGGGCGGGGCCTCATGAATAAAGTTATTGTGGATTGGACTCATGAGCACAGGTATCAGCAGGGGGCGAGGCCTTATATAGGAATTTATTGGGGGTGGGCCTCAGGCACAGGTAAGCGCAGTGGGCGGGGTCTTATATAAAAAGTTGCCGGGGGTTGGACTCATATGAGCTCTGGTAACAGCAGGGGGCAGGGCTTTATTTAGGAAGTTACCGGGGGTGGGACTCTTATGAGCACAGGTAACATCAGGGGGCGGGTCCTCATTTAGGAAGTTACGAGGGGCAGCGACAGGGTCACCATTTTGTTTATTTCTAGACACTAAAGCCCAAAAAATCTGAACAGCAAAATTTTATAGGAAAAACAGGAAACCCAACAATGAATCATAGGGCCGAAAAGTGATAAATGTCCGTAGCGGCAGATGTGACCTGATAATTATAATTTGAATATTCTGTATAAGCTCCGCCCACACCTCAGAATAATTACAAACAAACCAATATGCCCCCCATATACACAAGCCACGTTATGTGAACACCTCCATCACAATGATGTCTAACCTGCAGCTGTTGTGAGACTACAACTCCCAGCATGCTCTGTTAGACTCCCGTAGAAGAGTTGGGATTGGTCATTGGTCCAACGACTGGATCTCCTACCTTCATTGTGTCCTTGTACAGAAACCGGGCCAGGGCCTCACACAGGATCTCCGTGTTCCTGTGGAGCTTCTTCACATCCACGTGGGATCTGGAGGCGACAGTGTCATGACGTCAGGTGTATTTCTGGGTTAACGTGGATTCATGGAAAAAGGGCCCCCTGATATTTGGGGGGGGCATATTCCCGGCACTTACGGCACAGGGTAACGATTGGCGCTATACATGGACATTATAAGACCAACAGGTACTAATATAACTCTGATTATTACAAGGGTCACATGGATGTGTATGAATGTAGGATAATAGGAGGACTGGAGGTCACATAGAAGAAGAAAAAGGCGAAGAAGAAGAAAAGTCATGATGATGATAGAAGAGGAGAAGAATAGGAGGACTGAAAAGACAAAGGAAAAGTGCAGGAAAAAAAAGTAGAGGAAAGTAAGACGAAGAAGAGGAACTAAAGTGATGAACAAGATGAAAAAGAAGGAGAGGATGAAGCAAAGAGAGGAGAAGACTATCGTGAGGGAAAACAAGGGGACTGAGATGAAGAAGGTGAAAAGGAAAAAGGTGAAGAAAAGACTGAAAAAGAAGAAAAGGAGGAGAAGAAAATCATGATGAAGAATGAAAAGGTGACGAAGAAGAAGAAAAGTCATGATGATGATGATAGAAAATGAGAAGAATAGGAGGACTGAAAAGACAAAGGAAAAGTGCAGGAAAGAAAAGTAGAGGAAAGTAAGACGAAGAAGAGAAACTAAAGTGATGAAGATGATGAAAAAGAAGAAGGAGAGGATTAAGCAAAGAAAGAAGACAATTGGGAGGGAAAACAAGAAAATGGAAGTAAAAAGAAGTGAGGTGAAGAAAAGAGTGAAGAGGAAGAAAAGGAGAAGAAGAAAGAGGAGGACAAGATGAAGAAATCAGGAGAAAAAGTCCTGATGATAGAAAACAAAGAATAAAAAGAATGAAAAATTGTAAAGGAAGGAAGAAGAACAAGAAGAGTGTCAGGGACCAGTCAGGGACACACACACAGACAAGTGGGTCCTGACTCTGATCCCAGCCCCTGTCCCTGCCTTTTGGGGAACCCGACTCCTTAACAGGCCGGCCCCAACCAGAAGACTGATAACTGCACTGTTATAAGTGTGACACAGACAGGACAAACAGACACCAAACAAGAGAGTAGTCAGGCGGTCCACAGTCAGCAACAGTTCGGGCAACGAGGTACAGAGGCGTAAGACAAGAGGGTAACCGGGGGCAGTCCAAAGTCGGCAACAGCACGGGCAACGTGGTACAGAGACGTGAGACAGAGGGGGAAACCGGGGTCCAAAGCCAAAGGTCAGGGAGAGCACAGAACAAAGAAGCAAATACGGCGAACTACAGGGAAAAAAACCTATAGCAGGCAAAGATAGAAGGAAGTGGTGGCTATAAATAGGGAAGGGGAGGAAAGAGAGCAGAGGTGATAGGAAGCAGGAACTGTCAATCACTGAGAGTGATTAACCCAGAGAGTGCTGGAAAGTTCCTGGCCACGGGCGTTGGCCAGGATTCAATTAGAGTCCCAGAAGGAAGACAGTGTTCACACAAGAAAAAGTAAGGCCGCAGTTATGGTCGCAGCGGCCCTCGCCGACGACCAGAGCCAGTGACACGAACGTGACAGTACCCCCCCTTCTATGAGGGGCCACCGGACCCTCCTTAGGTCCCCCTGGTTTGGAGGGGTTAGCTTGGTGGAACTTTTCCACAAGTCTGGGGGCGTGCAAGTCCCTAGCTGTCACCCACACCCACTCCTCTGGACCATACCCTTTCCAGTGAACTAGGTATTGGAGAGCGTTCTGGACTCTGCGGGAGTCAATTATACGCTCAATTTCGTATTCTAACTCCCCTTGAATGACCACAGGGCGAGGAGGTGACGACCGATCACAGCAGGAATGTACCTTTTAAGTAAGGACTTGTGAAAACACAGGATGAATGCGGAGGGAACTCGGAAGGCGTAGTCTAAAAGATACCGGGTTAACAATTTCAGAGATAACAAAGGGACCTATAAACCGAGGCGCGAACTTAGTAGACGGGACCCGAAGGCGGAGATTTTTTGTCGAGAGCCACACCTTGTCACCGACAGCATATTCAGATCCGGGTCGACGTTTTCTATTAGCATATTTAATTTGTTGTTGTTGGGCTTTTTCTAGAGTCTCGCGACTCCTAGCCCAGACTGTGCACAGTCGCTTGATGGCGGTTTTTATGGAAGAGAACTTAGATTCGCAACCTGTTGCGGCGGAGTATCTGGGGTGAAAGCCGTAATTACAGTAAAACGGAGAAAATCGGGTTGAGGAATTCTCGTGATTGTTAAGAGCAAACTCGGCCGCCGAGAAGGCTTTCGATAATGTGAAATGGACATGGCTGTACCGTGTTATGGCTAAAATGAACATACAGGGTACATTCAGAGATTTTGTGGAAGCCATTTATAACAATCCTAAGGCGAGGGTAAATACCCCAGGCTTCCTTTCCGAATCTATAAATCTGCAGAAGGGTACGAGGCAGGGATGTCCTCTATCCCCACTCCTTTTCAACATCGCCCTAGAACCTATCATTAGATACTTAGTCTCATCGGATTTATTTGAAGGGGTCACCGTCGGGTCAGAGGAGGTTAAAGTGTGCTGCTTTGCTGATGACATGCTACTCTTTCTGAAGTCACCACAAGATCAGCTGGGGGGAGTGCTGGCCTTCCTGGAAAGCATGGGGGACATAAGTGGGTATAAAATTAATTCAGTTAAGAGTCAATTGCTCTTTTTGGGTCATGGGGGGGGATGAGAGCCATCTTAGGGAAAGAGTGCAGGTAGTAAAATCACATTTGACCTACCTAGGGATTAAGATAGGTAGGGAGACGTCTTCACTGTATCAACTAAATTTTACGCCACTGATAGAAAAAGTTATAGGAGAACTCAAAAGATGGGGTCCACTCCCCTTATCACTACTAGGGAGGGCTCACTTATTGAAGATGATTAGCTTTGCCCGATTATTGTATCCTATACAGAACATCCCGATGTTACTTAAGCATAAAGATGTCAACAGATTGAGATCAGCGTTTATAGGATTTTTGTGGAGCTCGAAAAGACCCAGGATCGCTTATAGGAAACTGGTTTTGAGCAAGCGGGAAGGGGGCCTTAACCTCCCTGACATTAGATTGTACAACTTAGCGGCGCTTGTCCGGCATGTACAGGATTGGATCCACGGTAGTAGGTATTTTTCCAATCTGAGGCTGGAGAAGCAATTGGCGAATCCAGAGAATTTATCCGCCTTACTGCATACAGCGATCAGGGATCTTCCTGCCCATGTCAAACGAAGCGTGATATTAAGAGACACAATTGCCACATGGAAACATGTGAGGAAGCTGTTTACTTTACCTATCTACCTATCCAAGTACGCACCTTTGTGGGAGATGCGGGCATTTCCAGCAGGACGGGAAAACAAATTCTTTGGGGAGTGGAAGGATAGAAACATTCGGACGATGAGAGATCTAATACATGAAACGGAGAATAGGTTCATGTCGTGGCAGGAACTTAAGGGAAAATATAGACTAGGAGACAAGCAGGTTTTCCAATATTGGCAGATCATAACCTTCTGTAAGAAAATGGTCAGGAATCCAGTGGCGGCAGAAACTCCCGGGAGGGTTTGATGCCCTTATGGGACAGCCAGATCAACTGGAATCGTTATCCGGCATTTACAGGAAATTATGTGAAAGGGGACTTTGCTCAACTAAAGAGCAATGTTTCAGGGCTTGGGAAAGAGATTTGGGAGACCCAGAGGCGAGTCAAAAAATTAGAAAAGGTCTCGAGAAAGTTAAAAACACCATAGTAAATGAAAGTTGGAGGGAGATGGTTTTCCGCCTGGCTCATAAGGCGACTTATGCATTTGACCTTCCCTACAGGAATGCCCCCGCTGGTTTTCTGACGGAGTGCCCAAAATGTAAATTGCAGAAAGCAGATCTTCTACATGGAATATGGCACTGCCCAAAACTAAAAGCGTATTGGGAGGACACTCTGCAATATATTAGAGAGATATGGGGGGTGAAGGTGCCAAATATCCCAATTAGTACCATTTTCCATTATATTCCTGCTGAGGTTGCTGGAAGGGAGAGGAGAGAGGCGTGGTGGGACACAAGGAGTCCACACAATACTTCTAGTAGCAAAAAAGTGCATTTTACGGCATTGGTTACAGGAAAGTGTTCCAGAGAAGGAGGAAATAGTTGCTACACTTAGACATCTGATGACAGTGGATAGGATAGAGGCAGAATCCAATAAAGACACACTGACAAAGAAATTTTTCCAGAAATGGAAGAGCTTTATTGTCAAGTCTCTGGCGGATGGGGACATTAAAGAATTGATGACCCATTTCCGCACATCCCGGTACTATCTCCTGGAAAAGATGGCAGGGTCATTGGGTAGACTAGAAATTGGAGATGAATCTTAAAGTGGGGTTTAGGAAGGTAGCTCTTCAGTGGGAGTGGGAATTTCACATTGAATGTTTTAGGTTTAATTTGAACAGTTAATATATTTGAAAATTGGAGAAGAAGATGTACGTGCATAGATTATGTTTTACTATGTGTACTGTAGTCTCTTTGTACTCAACTGTTTGTATCTTTGATTTACTGGAATGGTAAGCTTTCTTCTCAATAAAAATAATTAAAAAAAAAAAAAAAAGAGCAAACTCGGCCATAGGCAAAAACTCACTCCACTTCTCCTGACACTCCGAAACATAACATCTAAGATATTGTTTCTAGTGACTGTTTTAAGTTTTTCCCAGTCTGCCAATTGTCTCGGGGTGGAAGGCAGAGGAGAAGGAAAAAGAGATGCCTAATTTCCACAAAACACCCTCCAGAACCTTGACACAAACTGTACCCCTCTATCAGACACAATACTGGAAGGAATACCATGAAGTCCAGTATATGACGAACAAATAAATCGGCAAGGGTTTTGGCTGATGGTAATTTCTTTAGAGCAATAAGATGACACATTTTAGAGAATCGGTCCACCACCACCCAAATTACCGACTTACCCTTAGAAAGGGGAAGGTCGGTAATAAAATCCATAGATATGTGGGACCAGGGCCTATTGGGCAACGGCAGAGGGTGCAATAATCCTTCAGGAAGTTGCCGGGGTACCTTAGCCCGGCACAATTTCTCACAAGCAGTAACAAATTCCCTGACATCACGCTCCCACGAAGGCCACCAATAGGTACGAGACAGGAGGTATCCGGTGCCCGCGATGCCAGGATGCCCAGACAGAGCTGAGGAGTGGACCTCCTCCAAGATTTTCACACGGAGATGACATGGAACAAAGAGTTTTCCGGGGGGGGATACTGGAGGGGCCAAGCCTTGTGAGTTCGCAATCGTGGAGACTAAGTCAGTGGTAAGGGTAGCGACAACCCCCCCGGAGCGAGGATATTTTCGGGTTTCCCTCCTCCCAGATGTCATTTATACCAAAGCTTCGGGACAAGGCGTCAGCCTTAACATTTTTTGCCCCTGGACGATAGGTCACTACAAAATTGAACCTAGTAAAAAACAAGCCCATCGTGCTTGGCGGGGGTTTAACGTTTAGGCATTATCAAGATACAACAATTTTTATGGTCTGTAAGAACAGTACCCGATGTCTGGCCCCCTCCAGAAGGTGCCTCCATCTCAAAAGCCCATTTTAGGCTACATTTCCCCGGTTCCCAAATATCGTAGTTGACCTCCGCGGTGGAAACTTTCTGGAGAAGAAGGCAATGGGCCGAGATTAGTAAAAGGGTTTTCAATTCCCTGGACAGGACGGCTCCCACCCCTGTTTCAGATGCGTCCACCTCTACGACAAAAGGTGTTCAGGATCTGGGTGGACCAAGACAGGTGCAGAAGTGAAACATATTTTCAAGTAGAGAATGCCTTTTTGGGCCTCAGGTGCCCAGGAGGGGGGGTCCGCCCCTTTCTTAGAAAGGTCAGTGAGGGGTTTAACAATCAAGGAGAAATTCTTGATAAATTTGCGATAGAAATTTAAAGCAAAACCTAAAAACGTTGGATCTCCTTCAAGGTAGTAGGTCTCACCCACAGTGTGAGGGCCGAAGACATTAGTGGGTCCATACTTATAGCACTAGGACTAAGTATGTACCCCAAGAACCCTATCTCCTGGACTCCGAACAGACATTTAGACATTTTGGGCGAAATAATTGATTCTGACGTAACCTGGAGAGGACCTCCCTTACATGATTCTGATGAGTATATAACCCGGGGGAAAAGATGAGGATGTCATCTAATACCCCAATAACAAAACAAACCCAGAAGGGTCTCTAAAGATATCGTTAACAAATCTTTGGGGAAGACGGCTGGGGCATTACAAAGACCAAACGGCAGACTAGGTATTCGAAGTGCCCCTCAGGAGTATTAAAGGCCGTCTTCCATTCGTCCCCTTCCTGACCCGGGATTAGGTTGTATGCCCCACGGAGATCAATTTTGGAAAACCATCGGGCACCGACCACCTGGCTAAAAAGATCCGGGATCAGGGGAAGTGGGTGTGGTCTTTTTTAGTGATCTTATTGAGTCCCTGTAGTCAATAACAGGGGCGGAGGCCTCCATCTTTTTTCTCGACAAAGAAAAACCAGCACCCACCGGCTAGGTGGATGGTCGTATGTGACCTTTTTCCAGGCTTTCCTTGATATATTGACGCATAGATTCCCGTTCCGGGTGATAAGTTTTAAAATACGACCCTTTTGGCAGCTTGGCCCCGGAACCAGGTCTATAGCGCAATCATATGGCCGGTGCGGCGGGAGGGTGTCCGCAACGGACTCATCAAAGACATCTTCAAAATCAGAGACGAAATCGGGCTGTACAGTCTTCAAATGAGGACCACATGACTCCCCCATTTAACCAACTCAGCAGTCCTCCAGTCAAGCACAGGATTATGAAGGCGTAACCATGGTAAGCCCAAAATAATATCAGTAGTAAGTTTCTCCATTACAAAAAAAAACAATTGTTCGGAATGCAGGCACCCAACATTCAACGTAATTTCAGTGGTGCGGTATTCTATTCTTCCCTCCATTAAGGGGGTAGAGTCAGCACCTGAAACCGAAAAGGGAGAACATAACGGGATTAGTTCTACCCCTAAGGCTTGGGCCACAGGGCTGCTAATGAAACTAACAGCTCTCCTGAAATCGATCATTTGCTTGACACACAAAAACTCTTGGCCCGGGAAATTAAGGTTACCGGCAAAGAAATCTTGTTATCCCAATTAAGGGGTACCTGTACGCCTGAGTTATCCTTCTTGCAGTCCTTCAGGCGTTTGCCGATCTCCCACGGTGACTTAGGGCCCGGGGCGGGCAGCTCCTCAGGACATGGCCGACTCCCCACAGTAGAAACACAAGGCATTGTCCGCTCGATGTTTCCTCCTGATAGCCGCCGACGCGAGCCCAACACCATGGGTTCCCCTTCCGAGCCCGCAGCAGGAGGTGGTTGAAAAGAGTGGAAGAGGAGTTTTTTTGCAGACATAGTGGAGAAAGAATTAACAGGGGGCTTCGATCTAAACTTTCCAGAAAAACCCCCATCTTTTCTTGCGTCTTTTCTCTCAACCTTCTGTCGTAGAAACCCGCTAAGGTCATAAAATCCCCCAAGTCTCTGGAGTAGGATGACTGACCATCGCATCCTTCACAGCTTCAGACAGCCCCTGTCTGAAGAGGGTCTTCAGAGGTGGATCCAGGCCACCCAATTGCCGAGCTCCATTGGCGGAATTCAGAGCAGTACTCCTCAGCAGTGCGATGACCCGGCGGGATGGAGAAGAGATGAGTTTCTGCCAACGCTGCCCGGTTAGGGTCATCATAAATATGGCCCAATGTAAGAAAAAATTTGTCCACCGATCTTCACTCAGGGCCTCAGGAGGCATGCTCATGCCCAATCTGAGGTGGACCCTGGAGGAGGGACACTGCCATGGCAACTTTCTCAGCCTCTGAGGAAAAATGGTTGAACCGAAAAAATAGGCGACAGGATTCCCTGAAGGTCCGAAACTTATCAGGGTTTCCCTCGAAACAGTCAGGAAGTCGCAAGTTTGGTTTGTGCTGTACACTTTGACCCACAAACCCGGGAGAGGGCATGGATACTAACGAGACGACATGGATCAGAGGCGGAGTAGACATGGCATCCAGTCGGAGTGAGATCTGGACATAAGGCCCGCCATGCCTGGAATTGTGTGGTTAACTAATCCAGGCGGTCCGAGACCGACAGATCGGTACTCATACTGAACCGCAGGTGAGATGGTTTAGAGTATGGGCCTGCTATAATGTCAGGGACCAGTCAGGGACACACACACAGACAAGTGGGCCCTGACTCTGATCCCAGCCCCTGTCCCTGCCTTTTGGGGAACCCGACTCCTTAACAGGCCGGCCCCAACCAGAAGACTGATAACTGCACTGTTATAAGTGTGACACAGACAGGACAAACAGACACCAAACAAGAGAGTAGTCAGGCGGTCCACAGTCAGCAACAGTTCGGGCAACGAGGTACAGAGGCGTAAGACAAGAGGGTAACCGGGGGCAGTCCAAAGTCGGCAACAGCACGGGCAACGTGGTACAGAGACGTGAGACAGAGGGGGAAACCGGGGTCCAAAGCCAAAGGTCAGGGAGAGCACAGAACAAAGAAGCAAATACGGCGAACTACAGGGAAAAAACCTATAGCAGGCAAAGATAGAAGGAAGTGGTGGCTATAAATAGGGAAGGGGAGGAAAGAGAGCAGAGGTGATAGGAAGCAGGAACTGTCAATCACTGAGAGTGAGATTAACCCAGAGAGTGCTGGAAAGATCCTGGCCACGGGCGTTGGCCAGAATTCAATTAGAGTCCCAGAAGGAAGACAGTGTTCACACAAGAAAAAGTAAGGCCGCAGTTATGGTCGCAGCGGCCTTCGCCGACGACCAGAGCCAGATGACACGAACGTGACAAAGAGGAACTAAAATTGATGACTAAGATGACAAAGAAGAAGGAGAAATAGATAAAGGAGGAGAAGACAATCGTGAGGGAAAACAAGGAGATTGAGATGAAGATGGTGAAGAAAAGAGTGAAAAAGAAGAAAAGAGAAGAAAACCATGACGAAGAGTGAAAAGGTGAAGAAGAAGGAGAAAAACAAAGTGAAAAAGAAAATTGAAAGTCATGATGATAGAAAAGAAGAAGGAAACTGAAGAGACAATAGAAAAGTGCAGGAAAGAAGAGGAACTAAATGTGAGGAAGACGATGGAAAAGAAGAAAGAGAGTAAGAAGCAAATAGAAGAGAAAACAATTGTGAGTGAAAACAAGAAGATGAAGGTGAAAAGAAGTGAGGTGAAGAAAAGAGTGAAGAAGAAAAGGAGGAGATGAAGGAGGGAAAAAAAGATGAAGAAATCGGGAGAAAAAGTCCTGATGATAAAAATCATAAAGAATAAGAATAACAAGACCCTGGAAAAGTGCAGGGAAGATAGAAGAACAAGAAGAGGAACTAAAAGTGATGAAGAAGATGACAAAGAAGAAGGAGAAATAGGAAAAGGAGGGGAAGACAATCATGAGGGAAAACAATGAGACTGAAATGAAGAAGGTGAAAAGGAAGAAAGTGAAGAAAAGGAGAAGAAAATCATGATGTAGAGTGAAAAGGTGAAGAAGAAGGAGAAAAAGAAAGTGAAGGAGAAGAAAACAGAAAGTCATGATGATGATAGAAAAGGAGAAGGAGACTGAAGAGACAATAGAAAAGTGCGGGAAAGGAAGAAGAGGAACTAAAAGTGAGGAAGGATATGACAAAGAGGAAGGGAAGCTAGAAAGAAATAGAACAGACAATCATGAAAAAAGAAGAGGAAGAGGAGGAGGAAGAAGAAGAAGAGGAAGAGGAAGAAGAACAAGACGAGGAACTAAAAGTGATGAAGAAGATGACAGAAGAAGGGGAAATAGGTAAAGAAGGAGAAAACAATTGTGAGGGAAAACAAGGAGACTGAGATGAAGAAGGTGAAAGTTAAGAAGGTGAAGAAAAGAGTGAAAAAGAAGAAAAGGAGGAGAAGAAAATCATGATGAAGAGTGAAAAGGTGAAGAAGGAGAAAAAGAAAGTGAAGAAGAAGAAAACAGAAAGTCATGATGACAGTAGAAAAGAAGAAGACGACCGAAGAGAAGTGAAGCTAGAAGGAAGAAGAAAAGACAATCATGAGGGAAAACAAGAAGAAGATGAAGGTGAAAAGCAGAAAAAGCAATGACAATAGAAAAAGTGCAGGAAAGGAAGAAAAAGAAAAGAAACAAAAAATGATGAAGGAGATGACAAAGAAGATGGAGAGCTAGAAGGAAAAAGAGAAGGCAATCATGAGAGAGACTAAGATGAAGAAGGTAAAAAGGAGGCAGGTAAAGAAAAGAACGAAGAAGAGGAAAAGGAGGAGAACAAAACCGTGATGATTAAAAGAAGAAGAATTGGAGGATTTATAAACAGATTGAATTATTGAGGGAAGAAGAAAGAAACACGAGGGTGAAGCAGAAGAAGAAACAGAAGGAGAAAAGGAGGAGAAGAAAACCGTGATGATTAAAAGAAGAAGAATTGGAGGATTTATAAGGTGAAAAGATCGATGAGGGAAGAAGAACAGAAAGGTGAAGAAGAAGGAAGAACAGAAGACGTTAGAAGAAGAAGACTCTGCCGATGATGGATGAGGGGCTGAGAAGGTGCAGGTACCTGGTGTCTAGGATGCTCCTCCTGGCACCGCTCTTGTGGCTGTCCAGGTGGGAGACCGTAAGAGCCGGGAGTCTCCGTAGGCTGAACTGCTCGTGCTCCCAGGCTAAAATATTCTCCCCCAAATTAATCTTCTTATGAACGACAGAAAAATTGACACCAAGGAAGGGCGGCGACAGGATGACCTGAAATGACCACAAAGTCCATGTCTCCAACTGTGTCCATCATCTGCTACGTGAGCCTCATATAATGGTGGAACATCTACACCAAGGTTGTGCTACTCACTCCATGATAACCTATGTGCTCAAATGGTGGTCACCCAGAAGAGAGTCAAGCGGTTGCTTAGCAACCAGAAGGAAAACAACCAACATCATACAAACCGACTGAAGCTCCTTGAAGAACTCCCCCTGAGCCGTCCCTTCTGCCGGAGGTCGGGAGACGTGGAGGTGGAGAGAGTCGCCATTGGCCAACGTGTCCAGACACAGGACGAACGCCACGTTCTCGTGAAGGATGCTGGTTTCTGGAAGATCAATGAACAGAGGTCTATGGGGAAGACCTCTACAATAGGACTATGGACCCCAGCCAAAAATCTAAACGTGCCCCCTCCCCCGCAGCAGGGGAAGTCTCTGTGACCCCCGTAGTCACTGTTGGGGGTGAATGCACAGGTGACAGTTTTGCTGTGGATTTTGCTGTAGATTTTTTACATTGACCTCAATAAGTGAAGACAAAATCTGCAGATGAACCTTTTTTGCGGATTTTTTCTTCTCCCATGGAAGTCAATGGAACAAAATCTCTACCGTGTGCATTAAGCCCCTTAGGGCCCCTGCACAAAGGTGGAAAATTCTATGGAAAATCCACAGCATTTCTGGAATTTATTCCATAAAATTCCATAAAAATTGGCACCGAATCATCGTGGATTTAGGAGCAGATTCAATGACCGCACATTTTGGTGTAAAGGAGAGAAAATGCAGTGGTCCTCATTTATGAAAACTGTAAAGCTACCTTTGTTGTCCATAGCAACCGATCAAATCTCATAACGACCAATCACGGCTCAGCTTCCATTTCTCATACTGCTCTGCAAAAATGAAAGCTGCATTCCGATTGGTTGCTATGAGCTGTGATTGGTTGCTATGAGCTCTGATTGCTTGCTATGAGCACTGATTGGTTGCTATGGGCTCTGGTTGCTAGGAGCTCTGATTGGTTTCTATTGGCTCTGATTGGTTGCTATGGGCTCTGATTGGTTGCTAAGGGCCCTGATTGGTCGTTATGGGCTCTGATTGGTTACTATGAGCTCTGATTGGTTGCTTTGACCTCTGATTGGTCGCTATGAACTCTGATTGGTTTCTCCGGACTCTGATTGGTTGCTATGAGCTCTGATTGGTAACTATGGGCTCTGATTGGTCGTCCCGGGCCCTGATTGGTTGCTATCCGCTCTGATGGTTGCTATGCGCTCTGATGGTTGCTATGCGCTCTGATGGGTTGCTATGAGCTCTGATTTGTTGCTATGAGCTCTGATTGGCTGCTATTGGCTCTGATTGGTTGCTATGATCTCTGATTGGTTGCTATGGGCTCTGATTGGTTGCTATGGGCCCTGATTGTTCGTTATGGGCTCTGATTGGTTACTATGGGCTCTGATTGGTTGCTATGGGCCCTGATTGTTCGTTATGGGCTCTGATTGGTTTATCTGGGCTCTGATTGGTCGCTGTGAGCTCTGATTGCTATAGGCTCTGATTGGTTGCTATGAGCTCTGACTGGTTGCTATGGGTGCTGATTGGTTACTATGGGCGCTGATTGGTTGCTATAAAATCTGATTGGTTGTTATGAGCCCTGATTGGTTGCTATGGGCCCTGACTGGTTGCTATGGGCTTGATTGGTAGCTATGGACAGCATGGACAGTCTCTCTTCTAGACAGTTTTGATAAATGAGGCCCAACGCATTTAACCCCTTCACACCGCAGCGAATATATTTTCCTGGTGTTTGCTTTTCCCTTACCACTATCCAACTGACTTTTTTATTTTTCCACATACATAGACATATCAGGGCTGGTTTTTTTGCGGAACAAGTTGTACATTTTAATGCTGCCATTGACCGAGCCGTAAGATGTACTGGGAAACCCCCAAATATTATATTTGGGGTGAAAAATGAAAAAAAACAAAGTTATTGCGCCATGTTTGCGGGAGGAGGGGGGGTTTATGTCGTTCACTCTCCGGTGCATATGATGTGTTCTCTGTTTTTTGCAGATCGAAACGATTCTGATTAAATCAAATATTTAGTTATGTTTTAGTATTTTTAAAAAAAAAACAAAAAACTTTTTTTACACGGTGCCATTCCCTGCAACTGATAACGTTTTGGTTTTCCCCCCTATAATCCTGTGTCAGGGCTCATTTTTTGCGGGCCGGAGTGTAGTTTTTACTGGGACCACTTTGGGATGGATGCGACTTATTGATCACTTTTTATTCCAGTTTTTTGAAGATGGGAAATAACCAAAAAGAAAAAATGCTAATTTTTTTTCTTCTATTGTGTTCACTGTGCGGGATAAATGATGTGAGATATGTAATAGATCGGACGGTGGTGATGCCAGCTATTTGTAAGTTTTTTATTTGTAAGAGGGGGAGTGTTTCAAACCTAAAGGGGTTTTGCCAAGAAGTGATTTCCTCACCTAACAGGCTGATACTCCCCTCTTGAGTCTTGATAAAAGGGGCGTTGTGTTTGTGTTTAAAAAAACAAGTACCTCCTCTGTGATGTCATCGCTCCGCCTCCCATGCAGGCTCCTGAGGCTGATATTCAGTCTCTGTATGTTTGGCTAAACCACAGAGGATACCTGTATTGTGCACAAGCTATACGGGTTTTGTGTTCTCCCTCTTATCTGCTCAGGATTAAAGTTAAGCTCAGCGCAGGCAGCATTCACTGACTACAGACATGAGCAGGGAGTGTCTGCATGTTTACTCAGATAATTACATTACAACCAGCGGATTCTCTATACATAAGACACAGGCTCTGACACAGAAACAAAGCTAGTGCAGATGCCCAGTAACACTGCTTTTTTCTCCCCCTCCCTTCAAAGCTCATTCCTGTGTCCTGCCATCAGTTCAGAAGTGCAAACAACGCAAGCGCGGCCAGGAGCTTGCCAGATCAGCTCCTGGTCGTAGCTAATGTAAACAGTGAGGAAACTAAGGGCATGTAAGTCAGGCTGCAGCTCTCAGAGGCTTCACTTTTTGTAATCACATATATTTAGAAAAGTGATTAAATACCCATTTTGGAGGATCCCACGTCAACATTAGATCATGGCAAAACCCCTTTAATATTTTTTAAAAATATTTAATCTTTCTTTTTTTCTTTTTTGTTGTCCCCCAGAGGGTGTTTGATAACCAGGGGGCACTACTGTTTGTATACCAGTCTGCATTATATAGATAAGGCAGAAGGGTGTAGAAAGATGGCAGCCCTATTATAGCCTATGGCAGAATGTAAAAGGAGCAGTAACATGGCAGCTACGAAGGCCTTTATTAGGGCCCTGTCTACCATGACAACCACATGAGCTTGTATGGGGGGGTGGGAGGGCGTTTGGGAAAAGTTCCTTATCCACTTACACGCCGCACCCGCAATCGCCGCTGCATCCAAACGGTTCAACAGCCGGGATCGGAGCAGTCCCTGATCCTGGCTGATAGCGGCGGGTGTTAACTTTGATCACAAAGCGTGAGCGTATGGAGCTCACTCCTTACCGACATTGTGACTGAAGTTTGCACCAAATATCGGTAAAGAGTTAAAATCCACAACAATAAATTGTCATTGAGGATTTGTTGCGGATTTTGACTTCCCCCATTGAAGTCAATGAGGAAAACCCCCAAATTTCCCCCCAAAATTTTTTCAGCAATTGCTGCATTTCCGCACATATTCACATGGATGCATTGGAAATTTATGGGGTATATGAACTTTTGGGTCGACTTTGGGCTGGCGGGAGTTTTTCACGTAAATCATTTAGCTTGACCCCAATGGGGGAAAATCCGCAGCAATTCTACACTAAATTCGCCATTTGTGGATTTATGGCAATTAATAGAAATTCCTAAAATGCCCTTATGAGTCCAGACATTGACCATGGGGTGGGAGTTTTTAGACATCTGTTTTAGGTCAATTTTGCTTTCTATCCTCTTTTGAAGGGGCTCAGATCCCGTCATGCAATGTCTTTAAACCCAAACTCAAATCGCATGAATTTGCATGCAGATTTTTGCATACAGGTTTTAACCTCAGATAATTCTGCATCTTCGAGATCTGATCCCCATAGAGGAAAAATTTGGCAAAAAGAAGTCCAATCGTCATATTGGCAAGCACAATTGTAGGAGAAGTATTAGATCCACTTGCCCTTATTTCTTCCCCCCTGCAGAGGAACAGGATATCATTGTCATTGCAGCACTGGCTCTATTATTTGAATCAATCATTATGGGGGCCACTACCCTTTTTGTCATGAAGGGGTTTTTTCATTGGGGGTCAGCATGTTCCTGATGCTTAGAGGGGGGTGTAGGTCAGCCTTTTCATTGGGAACTGAATACTAATCATGGGGGGTTTCAAGATCTCCTGAAGGGGTCCCCCTTTTTTAGAGGGAAGGTCAGGGTTTATTGAGGGGGTTCAATAACTTAGGAAGGTGATTGCAATCATTGGGAAAGGTTCAGAGCCAACACGAATTGCAAGTCACGAGCCATCGTCACGAATGGGTCCAGATTTTCCTCTCATTATGCTGCGGTAGGTAGAGATTCCCCCTCGTTCATTAGAGGAACAGAATTATTATCATGAGGAGGCAGCAGACATACTCTATTATCTGTAATCAGGTAAACCCCATTATTTGGGAAGGGCCCAGCAGCGTCATCTCTTATCATTAGAGGGAGGGGTCAGCAGAGTCATCTCATTATCATTAGAGAGAGGGGTCAGCAGAGTCATCTCATTATCATTAGAGAGAGGGGTCAGTAGAGTCAACTCATTATCATTAGAGGGAGGGGTCGGCAGAGTCATCTCATTATCATTAGAGGGAGGGGTCATCAGAGTCGTCTCATTATCATTAGAGGGAGGGGTCAGCAGCGTCATCTCTTTGTCATTAGAGGGAAGGTCAGCAGAGTCATCTCATTATCATTAGAAGGAGGGGTCAGCAGAGTCATCTCATTATTATTAGTAGGAGGGGTCAGCAGAGTCATCTCATTATCATTAGAGTACAGGGTCAGCAGAGTCATCTCATTATCATTAGAGGGAGGGGTCAGCAGCGTCATCTCATTATCATTAGATGGAGGGGTCATCAGAGTCATCTCCTTATCATTAGAGGGAGGGCTCAGCAGAGTCATCTCATTATCATTAGAGGGAGGGTTCAGCAGCATAAGTCAGTCATCATTATCATTAGAGGAGGGTCAGCAGAGTCATCTCATTATCATTAGTGGGGGTGGATCGAAAACAGAGAGGTAGCATCCCATTATCATTAGAGGAAGGGTTCAGCAGAGTCGTCTCATTATCATTAGAGGGAGGGGTCAGCAGAGTCATCTCATTATCATTAGAGGGAGGGGTCAGCAGAGTCATCTTATTATTATTAGAGGGCAGGGTCATCAGAGTCGTCTCATTATCATTAGAGGGAGGGGTCAGCAGAGTCATCTCATTATCATTAGAGGGAGGGGTCAGTAGGGTCATCTCATTATCATTAGAGGGAGGGGTCAGCAGAGTCATCTCATTATCATTAGAGGACAGGGTCAGCAGAGTCATCTCATTATCATTAGAGGACAGGGTCAGCAGAGTCATCTCATTATCATTAGAGGGAGGGGTCAGCAGCGTCGTCTCATTATCATTAGAGGCAGGGGTCAGCAGAGTCATCTCATTATCATAAGAGGGAGGGTCAGCAGAGTCGTCTCATTATCATTAGAGGGAGGGGTCAGCAGAGTCATCTCATTATCATTAGAGGGAGGGGTCAGCAGCGTCATCTCTTTGTCATTAGAGGGAAGGGTCAGCAGAGTCATCTAATTGTCATTAGAGGAGAGGGTCAGCAGAGTCATCTAATTGTCATTAGAGGGAGGGAGGGTACCTTTTAAAAGAGTCGTCACCCATTATCATTAGAGGGAGGGTCAGCAGCGTCATCTCTTATCATTAGAGGGAAAGGGTCAGCAGAGTCGTCTAATTGTCATTAGAGGGAGGAGTCAGCAGAGTCATCTCATCATCATTAGAGGGAGGGGTCAGCAGAGTCACCTCATTATCATTAGAGGGAGGGGTCAGCAGAGTCATCTCATTATCATTAGAGGGAGGGGTCAGCAGAGTCATCTCATTATCATTAGAGGGAAGGGTCAGCAGAGTCATCTCATTATCATTAGAGGGAGGGGTCAGCAGAGTCATCTCATTATCATTAGAGGGAGGGGTCAGCAGAGTCATCTCATTATCATTAAGAAGGGTAGGAGTCAGAAAGAGGGGTCATCTCTATTGTCATTAGAGGGAGGGGTCATCAGAGTCGTCTCATTATCATTAGAGGACAGGGTCAGCAGAGTCATCTCATTATCATTAGAGGGAGGGGTCAGTAGGGTTTTCATTTAAAATTAAAAATCCCATTTTTGAGGCAGGGGTCAGCAGCGTCGTCTCATTATCATTAGAGGCAGGGGTCAGCAGAGTCATCTCATTATCATAAGAGGGAGGGGTCAGTATGGTCATCTCATTATCATTAGAGGAAGGGGTCAGCAGAGCTATCAAACTCTCTCTTTGTCATTAGAGGGAAGGGTCAGCAGAGTCATCTAATTGTCATTAGAGGACAGGGTCAGCAGAGTTATCTAATTGTCATTAGAGGGAGGGGTCAGTAGGGTCATCTCATTATCATTAGAGGGAGGGGTCAGCAGAGTCGTCTCATTATCATTAGAGGGAGGGGTCAGCAGCGTCCATTATCTTTGTCCATTAAGAGGAAGGGCCCAGCAGAGTCCATCTAATTGGGTCATTAGAGGGAGGGTCAGCAGCTCGTCTATTATCATTAGAGGGAGGGTCAGTAGGGTCATCTCATTATCATTAGAGGGAGGGGTCAGCAGAGTCATCTCATTATAATTAGAGGGAGGGGTCAGCAGCTCGTCTAATTAACATTAGAGGGAGGGTCAGCAGAGTCATCTCATTATGATTAGAGGGGGGGGTCAGCAGAGTCTTCTAATTGTCATTAGAGGGATGGGTCATCAGAGTCTTCTAATTCTCATTAGAGGAGAGGGTCAGCAGAGTCATCTAATTATCATTAGAGGGAGGGGTCAGCAGAGTCGTCTCATTATAATTAGAGGGAGGGGGCAGCAGAGTCGTCTCATTATCATTAGAGAGGGGTCAGCATCAGTCGTCTCATTATCATTAGAGGCAGGGGTCAGAAAGCTCAGTCATTTCATTAATCAAGATAGAGGGAGGGGTCAGTATGGTCATCTCATTATCATTAGAGGAAGGGGTCAGCAGAGTCATCTCATTATCATTAGAGGGAGGGGTCAGCAGAGTCATCTAATGGTCATTAGAGGACAGGGTCAGCAGAGTCATATAATTGTCATTAGAGGGAGGGGTCAGCAGAGTCGTCTAATTGTAGACATCAGAGAGTATGTCTTTTCATAGAGTCTGGTCTCATTATCATTAGGGGAAAGGGGGTCAGCAGAGTCATCTCATTATCATTAGAGGGAGGGTCAGCAGAGTCTCTCATTGGTCATTAGAGGAAGGGTTCAGCAGAGTCATCTCAATTGTCATTAGAGGGAGTAGGGTCTAAGCAAAAACTTTCGTCTCATTATCATTAGAGGCAGGGGTCAGCAGAGTCATCTCATTATCATTAGAGGGAGGGGTCAGCAGCTCGTCTCATTATCATTAGAGAGGGGTGGGGGAAGGGTCAGCAGATATTCTCATTATCATTAGAGGACAGGGTCAGCAGAGTCATCTCATTATCATTAGAGGGAGGGGTCAGCAGACTCGTCTCATTATCATTAGAGGGAGGGGTCAGCAGAGTCATCTCATTATCATTAGAGGGAGGGGTCAGCAGACTCATCTCATTATCATTAGAGGGAAGGGTCAGCAGAGTCGTCTCATTATCATTAGAGGGAGGGGTCAACAGTCATATCATTAGCAATAGAGGGAGGGGTCTGCAGACTCGTCTCATTATCATTAGAGGGAGAGTCAGCAGATCATCTCATTATCATTAGAGGGGAGGGGGTCAGCAGAGTCATCTCATTATCATTAGAGGGAGGGGTCAGCAGGCCCAATCATTGGGGGGGTCAGTTTCATTTATTAGAGGAGGGGTCAGCAGAGTCATCTCATTATCATTAGAGGGAGGGGTAAAGGCATCATCATTATCATTAGAGGGAGGGTCAGCGGAGTCATCTCATTATCATTAGCGGGACGGGTCAGTAGGGTCATCTCATTATCATTAGAGGGGGGGTCAGCGGAGTCATCTCATTATCATTAGAGGGCGGGGTCAGCAGAGTCATCTCATTATCATTAGAGGACAGGGTCAGCAGAGTCATCTCATTATCATTAGAGGGAGGGGTCAGCAGAGTCATCTCATTATCATTAGAGGGAGGGGTCAGCAGAGTCATCTCATTATCATTAGAGGGAGGGGTCAGCAGAGTCATCTCATTATCATTAGAGGGAGGGGTCAGCAGAGTCATCTCATTATCATTAGAGGGAGGGGTCAGCAGAGTCATCTCATTATCATTAGAGGGAGGGGTCAGCAGAGTCATCTCATTTTCTTTAGAGGGAGGGGTCAGCAAAAGTCCTAGATACACCACACATAGATAACGACCCTTGTGCAGATAGTAAATAAATACACTGCATTACCTGCTCCGACTCCTGGGGGTCGTATATAACAAGTGAAAGAGGCGAATCATCTCCAGAAGCATCGAAACACCACTGCCATTAGAATCCGCACCATGTGCCAGACACTGCAGAGATATAGATATGGGATAGATAGATAGATAGATAGATAGATAGATAGATAGATAGATAGATAGATATGAGATAGATAGATATGGGATAGATAGATAGATATATATTAGATAGATAGATAGATAGATAGATAGTATAGATAGATAGATAGATTGAGATAGATAATAGAAGATAGATAGAGAGGATAAGATAGATATGGATAGATAGATATAGATATAGAGATAGATAGATATAGATGAAAAAAGGATAGATATGGGTATAGTTTTTTATAGAAAATTGATTAGATAGATAGGATAGGATATGATAGATAGATAGATAGATAGATGATAGATAGATATGAGTAGATAGAAAATAGATATGAGATAGATATGAGATAGATAGATATGAGATAGATGATAGTTAGATAGATAGATAGATAGATAGATATGAGATAGATAGATAGATAGATAGATAGATAGGAGATAGATAGATATGAGATAGATAGATATGAGATAGATAGATATGAGATAGATAGATAGATAGATATGAGATAGATAGATATGGGATAGATAGATAGATAGATAGATAGATATGAGATAGACAGATAGATATATAGATAGATATGAGAGATAGATAGATAGATAGATAGATAGATAGATATATATGAGATAGATAGATAGATAGATATGAGATATATAGATAGATAGATACGGGATAGATAGATATGAGATAGATAGATATGGGATAGATATGAGATAGATAGATATGAGATAGATAGATATGAGATAGATAGATAGATATAAATGAGATAGATAGATATGAGGTAGATAGATATTAGGTAGCTAGATAGATAGATAGATAGATAGATAGATAGATAGATAGATAGATAGATAGATATGGGATAGATATGAGATAGATAGATAGATAGATATGGGATAGATAGATAGATAGATATGGGATAGATAGATGGATAGATAGATATGAGATAGATAGATAGATAGATATGAGATAGATAGATATGAGATAGATAGATACAATAGATAGATATGAGATAGATAGATAGATAGTTTGAGATAGATAGATAGATAGATAATAGATAGATAGGAGATAGGTGGATATGAGATAGAGATAGAGATATGAAAATAGATAGATAGAATAGATAGATAGATAGATAGATATATATAGTAGATAGATATGAGAATAGTTTAGATAATGGGATAATAGACAGATAGATATATATATATAGATAGAAAATGATAGATAGATTAGATATAAGATAGATAGATATACGGGATAGATAGATAGCGATAGATAGATATATATAGTGAGATAAGATAGTTTAAAATAGATAGAGATAGATATAGATAGATAGATAGATATGGGATAGATAGATATGCGATAGATAGATATGAGATAGATAGATAGATAGATAGATAGATAGAAAGATAGATATGAGATAGATAGATAGATATGAGATAGATAGATATGAGATAGATATGAGATAGATAGATATGAGATAGATAGATATGAGATAGATATGAGATAGATAGATAGATAGATAGATAGATAGATAGATATGAGATAGATAGATAGTTGGATATATAGATAGATATATATGAGATAGATAGATAGATAGATAGATAGATTAGATAAAATAGATAGATAGATAGATACGTGATAGATAGATAGGAGATAGATATGAGATAGATAGATATGAGAGAGATAGATAGATAGATATGAGATAGAGGAGATCATACTGGAGCAGCTCCGAAGGCGTCATAATGTGCCACCACCACCACTGTTGGGGGTTCCTCGGCTTCTTGTCCTGGTAACTGTCCCTGTGTGAAGGGAAAGGGATTATTCTCTGGGATAATATTTTCGGTGACCCTCCTTTTCATGGACATAAATATCACCGCCACCTCCCTCCCAGCCTGCGCACAGCTACTGGGACATTGTACATTGCACAGAAAGGACTTCCCCCACAAGTGTGTTATATACTGACTTAGAAGAAAGTGGCCACAGCAGAAGTCCCCACTGTGCTCTGTGGACCCTCATATCTTATGACCCCCTGTCCTAAACAAGAGAATAATCCAAGAGACTCCATCACCAGTTGTATGTTGGGCAGTTACTTTATCAAAACCCCCCCACCTCTTAGAGTATCTCGACAGCCAGAAAGATTGTTTCATCCCGCAAATTGCGGGGTCTTTCCCTTCCCTCTGTCGGTTCCTGTGTTCTGGAATTTGGGGGTTTACAACCTCACTTTAAATATTCTCCCTATGGGATACCAATACATAGATAAGCTGCAAACCCCCTCCCCTCCACAGCTCCCGTCTGGCGGACACTAACTGCAACTGCATCCCCCCTCCCCCTCAAAACATGCTGTTTGGGAGACACAGTACGCAGCTGCATCCCCCCTTCCCTCCAGCATGCTGTCGGCAGACAAAGTAGCTACACTGTTTCCCCCCTCCCCCCCAGACATGCTGTTGGCAGACACATACTGCAGCGCATCCCCCCCCCTTCAAAAGCATGCGTCGGCAGACACAGTTGCTGCTGCAGCTGCACCCACTCCCCCCTCCAGCATTTTTGGGAGACACAGTAAATGCCGCACCCTCCCCTCCCAAAGCCTGCGCCAGACACAGTACTGCACAAAGGCTCCCCTCCCACAGGTCTCACATACTGCTTGAGCTGGCAGACAGAGTAGGGTGCTGTGGCCTCATATCCTTTCCCCCTCCCCAAAGAGATATATCAAGTCTCATCACCATGTATGCTGACAGCTTTTATCCATCTCCCCTCTCTTCAGCTGTATCTGCTGGCAGACACAGTACTGCATGTGTAAACCCCAATCCTTCCTCCCTCGTCTTCCACAAGCATGCTTGGTCCCTTTTGGCCAGATACAGTAGATAGAGCTGCATCCCCCCTCCCCTCTCACAGCATGCTGTCTGGCAGACACAGTAACTGCAACTGCATCCTCCTCCCCTCTCAAAGCATGCTGTCTGGCAGACACAGTAGCTGCAGCTGCATCCCCCTTTCCTCTCACAGCATGCTGTCTGGCAGACACAGTAGCTGCAGCTGTATCCCCCTCCCCTCTCAGAGCATGCTGTCTGGCAGACACAGTAGCTGCAGCTGCATCCCCCTCCCCTCTCACAGCATGCTGTCTGGCAGACACAGTAGCTGCAGCTGCATCCCCCTCCCCTCTCAAAGCATGCTGTCTGGCAGACACAGTAGCTGCAGCTGTATCCCTCTCCCCTCTCACAGCATGCTCCTCCCGCTCAGTGTTCCCCCTCCCTCTCACAGCATGCTGTCTGGCAGACACAGTAGCTGCAGCTGCATCCTCCTCCCCTCTCAAAGCATGCTGTCTGGTAGACACAGTAGCTGCAGCTGTATCCCTCCTCCCCTCTCACAGCATGCTCTCTGGCAGACACAGTAGCTGCAGCTGTATCCCCCTCCCCTCTCACAGCATGCTGTCGGTCAGACACAGTAGCTGCAGCTGTATCTCCCTCCCCCGTCCCAGCATACTGTCTGGCAGACACAGTAGCTGCAGCTGCATCCCCCTCCCCTCTCACAGCATGCTGTCTTGCAGACACAGTAGCTGCAGCTGCATCCCCCTCCTCCCCTCTCACAGCATGCTGTCTAGCAGACACAGTAGCAGCAGCTGCAACCCCCTCCTCCCCTCTCACAGCATGCTGTCTTGCAGACACAGTAGCTGCTGCAGCTGCATCCCCCTCCCCTCTCACAGCATGCTCTCTGGCAGACACAGTAGCTGCAGCTGTATCCCTCTCCTCTCTGTCTTACATTTATCTTACATTTATATTTGGAGACAGAGATTTTTTGCGATCCTGGATCGTTTCAGGGAGGGCGCATCTCTTTGTATTTTTGCATTACCTTTTTTTTTACTACTTTACCATGATTCTTACCTCCAGGGTGACCAGGGTGGGGCTTTTAATGGGTTTACTTTGCACCTCATTGGTCGTCATCTGAAAACCACTTCCCATCACCATGCCGATCATGACTGTAGGGGAAGAGAAGGATAAGGTCTGTGTTATACCAAAAATGATTGCGGCCCATGGACCAAATGCAAAATCCAAACCAGTGACCCTCCCCAATGTCACCTGTCATCAATCGTGCCGCCATATAGTCACTCATATAGCCGTCCTCAGGCAAAAACTGTACAGCAGATCCCCCTATATCTACATGAGGGATCTGTCCTCACTCCAGGCTCCCTTCTAGCATCATGCAGCTCCACATCCCTCCTACCCCTCCAACTATTTTGTTACCAACCCCTCTAGAGGAATGAGGATCCTTCATCACCTTTCTCCTCTCTGCTTATGGAGACGTGTCCTCAGTAACACCACCAAGGTCAGACTGGTTCATTATTGGGCTATAGGGTTGTCCTGTGGGCCAGGTACTGACATGATAATGGAAGTTTATGAAGTCCAACAGAGGGCAGCAATGACATTTCATTTTCTGTAGGGGTTCCCTAATATGGACATAGTATGTATTTAGGAGGGTTCCTAACATAAATTTCCAAGGGTATAAATCTAGTGTTACCGGCCCTTTAAGATGCAATATAAGATAGAATATATTTATATAAAAACAAAATAGATACATAGCACAATACCAAGCACTAAAACCTCTGCTCGGGGTAATCAGAGACAGGTTACAGCATAGGGCAATTGTCTACGGCCCCCAAATATCCCAACCCCTACATAGCAGTATAAGGCCTCCACCACACCAACCCCAACTATGCATCGCACTCACCCTCTACCATCCATAGCAGTGTAGGGCCCCCATCATCCCAACCCCTATAATACATAGCAGTGTAGGGCCTCCACTACTCTAACCCATACCATACATAGCAGTGTAGGGCCTCCACTACCTCAACATCTACCATACATGGCAGTGTAGGGCCTCCACTAAACCAACCCCTACCATACATAGCAGTGTAGGGACTCCACTACCCCAACCCCTATAATACATAGCAGTGTAGGGCCTCCACCATTCCAACCCCCAAAATATATAGCAGTGTAGGGCCTCCACCACTCTAAGCTCTACCATACATAGCAGTGTAGGGCCTCCACAACCCCAACATCTACCATACATAACAGTGTAGGGCCTCTACTAACCCCACACCTACCATACATAGCAGTGTAGGGCCTCTACTAACCCAACACCTACCATGCATAGCAGTGTAGGGAATCCAGTAACCCAACCTCTACCATACATAGCAGTGTAGGGCCTCCATCATCCCAACCCTATAATACATAGCAGTGTAGGGCCTCCACTACCCTTACCTTTACCATACACAGCAGTGTAGGGCCTCCACTACCCCAACCTCTACCATACATAGCAGTGTAGGGCCTCTACTACCCCAACCCCTATAATACATAGCAGTGTAAGGCCTCCACCACCCACCCCAACCCCTACTATACATAGCAGTGTAGAGCCTACACCATCCCATCCCTTACAATACAAAACAGTGTAGAGCCTCCACCACCCCAACCCCTATCATATATAGCAGTGTAGGGCCTCCAATATTCCAACCCCCACAATACATAGCAGTGTAGGGCCTCCACCATCCCAACCCCTAGTTTACATAGCAGTATAGGGTCTTAACCACCTCAACCCCTACCATACACAGCAGTGTAGGGCCTCCACAACCATAACTACTACCTTACATAGCTGTGTAGGTCCTCCAATACACCAACCCCTACATTACAAAGCATTGTAGGGCTTCCGCCAGCCCAACCCCTACCATACATAGCAGTGTAGGGCCTCCACAACCCCAACTCCTACCATACATAGCACTGTACTTTTGTGACTACTTTGTGGCGGTACTATCTAGATAATATTTCCCGTAGTAGTATTTGGAAACCGTAATTAGTGTTTCATCCCAGGGGCTTCCTCTGCTCCTACAGGTCTACATAGACTTACCTTCCAAGGCCGATGATGCAGTCAGTGACAGAGAGACTGCTTTGCTTTCTTCATACATCTCGAGAAGGTCTGGATCCTCTACAGTGAAGTAGACCGGCAGGAGCGTCTCATTCTTTAGGATCTCCATCTCTCGTTCCATAAAAAGCTGTGGACGGTACAAGGTGGATAATTTAAGTGTTGTGGAGGCAAATCACTCTGGACTAGGAAAAGTCTGCATCCATTGGACATACATTGTTTATGGTGGAGTGTTGGTCACTCGATGATCTTAAGGGAAGGTTTGAGGGAAAATGGTTTTGTACTGATGACTATGCCCATTGGTCGGCCAGTGTTTATGATGGAGTTTTGGTCACTCATTGATCTTCAGGGAAAGTTTGACTGAAGATGGTTGGGTGATGGTGACTATGCCCATTGGTTGGACAGTGTTTATGGTGCAGCTTTGGTCACTCAATGGTCTTAAGGGTGGGTTTGAGGGAAGATGGTCGGATGATGGTTATGGTGCAGCTTTGGTCACTCAATGATCTTAAGGGTGGGTTTGAGGGAAGATGGTCGGATGATGTTTATGGTGGAGCTTTGGTCACTCGATGATCTTAAAGGAAGATGGTCGGATGATGTTTAAGTTGGAAATTTTGTAACTTTATGATCTTAAGGGAAGGTTTGAGGGAAGATGGTCAGAAGCTGATGACTGTCCATTAGTCAGCCATTGTTTATGGTAGAGTTTTGGTCATTCTATGATCCTAAGGGAAGATGATCGGGTGATGGTGAGAATGTCCATTGCTCATCATTGTTCATGGTGGAGCTTTGGTAATTAGATTTTCTTAAGGGAAGGTTTGAGGGAAGGTGGTCGGATGATGTTTTGGTCACTCAATGAACTTAAGGGAAGGTTTGACTGAAGATGGTCAGGTGCTGATGAATTTGTCCATTGGTTGGACAGTGTTTATGGTGGAGCATTGGTCACTCAATGTGATCTTAAGGGAAGGTTTGAGGGAAGTGGGTCGGGTTCTGATAACTATGTCCATTAGTCAGCCATTGTTCATGGTGGGGCTTTGGTCATTCTATAATCCTAAGAGAAGATGATCAGGTGATGGTGAGAATGTCCATTGGTCGCCATTGTTCATAGTGGAGCTTTGGTCATTCTATGATCTTAAGGGAAGATTTGAAGCAAGGTTGTCGGGTGATGGTGAGAATGTCCATTGGTCGCCATTGTTCACAGTGGAGATTTTGACTTTCTTTGATCTTACCAGAAAATTTGCGGGACACGGGTCGGATGATGTTTATGGTGGAGCTTTGGTCACTCAATGATCTTTAGGGAAGGTTTGAGTAAAGATAGTCGGTTGCTGCTGTCTGTCCATTAGTTGGCAATTGTTTATGGTGGAGCTTTGGTCACTTAATGATCTTAAATGAAGGTCTGAGGGAAGATGGTTGGTTGATGTTTATGGTGGAGCTTTGGTCACTCGATGATCTTAAGGAAAGGTTTGAGGGAAGCTGGTCGGGTGCTGATGACTATGTCCATTGTTTATGGTGGAGTTTTGGTTATTCTATGATCCTAAGGGAAGATGTTCTGGTGATGGTGAGAATGTCCATTGGTTGCCATTGATCATGGTGGGGCTTCAGTCATTCTTTGATCTTAAGGGAAGGTTTGAAGGACATTGTTGACTTCTACTGGAAGAAGTCTATTCGTGAGAAAAGTTGGGAGTAAATAAGTTCTCCAGTGGTGTTAATACTGGATACATATCTTAATTCAGAATTGCTGTCTTTAGTGGTTGGCTCCAGGGTTGTAGTTCCTGGGCTTCAGTGCAAAATCTGTAACAGACTCCCCAAAAGTTACACCCACAATTGGCACATGTATTGATGAATGTGCAACCCCAGCTTAGCAGAATGGTCCATCATGTGGGCAATGGTGGCTCCAGTGAAATGTAGGCTATTGGGCAATCGGTCTCAACCCCAAAACAAAGGAACAACATCCATACCTAGATCACTATAGGTCACACATTGTCTAGTGGGCCTTGGCATTTGCCATTTGGTTTGGTGTAGTACCAGGTATAGACCTGCTGGTATTGGGACAGTCACCACTCGTTATAACTGGTACCTACCTGTTGCAGTCCAGTCAACTTAGCAGGCAAGCTTGGTGCAGTAGGTGTAGACCTGCTGGCATTAGGGTAGCTGGCACTGGTTATAGCTGGTACCAACCTGCTCTGGTCTGGTCAGCTCGGTGGGCCGGCTTGCTGGCACCAGGATGAGGACAGCGGCTGCAGACTGGGACAAGAGTCGGGTCCATGTTTCCATGGAGAAGTCGTCGATCCTCATGATGATACAACGGCGGGTGAGGATCTCAGCGTCCAGAGTCCGGCTTTCGGCATTGACCTGCACTGACCTGCAGCCTGCGGAGAGAGCAATGTACAGAGTGGTCTCCTGACCGCTGGCCCGGCCCAGGATAGAGGGCTGGGGTGGACTCTTCATATTTTATATACAGTTCAAACCAGAATTTCCCTCCACTCTATGAAAAGTCCTTTCTGCAGGTTTTTCTCTCTGACATGAAATCAGAATAAACCTTCCCTGTTTTCGGTCAATTAGGAACCAAAATTATTTCTATTTGCCAAATGCAGAATAATGAGAGAGAATTTTTAAGGCATTTTTATTACTTTCTGCAAAGTCAGAAGTTTCCTCCATTTCATTAGTATGTGGTGGCTTTGCCCTTAAATTGTAGGACTTGGGTCAAACGTTCTGGATCCGTCCACAAGCTTCTCACAGTAGTTGGTAGGAATTTTGGACCCTTCCTCCTGACAGAACTGGTGTAACTGAGCCATGTTTGGAGGTCTCTTGCTCACACCGGCCTCTTCAGCTTTGTCCATACATTGAGTTCAGGGCTTTGTGATGGCCGCTCCAAAACATTGACTTGGTTCTCCTTAAGCCACTTTGTAACCAGTTTGGCAGTAGCTTCGGGTCATTGTCCATTTGGAAGACCCATTTCCTCCCAAACTTCCTGGCTGATGTCTTGTGATGTTGCTTCAGTATTGCCACATAATCTTCTTTCCTCATCTATTTTGTGACGTGCATCAGTCCCTCCTGCAGCACACCAACCCCACAACATGATGCTACCACCCCGTGTTTTACAGTTGGGATGGTTTTCTTAGGCCGCAAAGCTTCTCTCATTTTCCTCCAAACATAATGATGGACATCATGGCCAAACAATTCAATTTTAGTTTGGTCAGACCACAGGACACGTCTCTAAAGATGTAGTTCTTTGTTCCTGCGCATTTACAAACATGAATCTGGCTTTTCTATGTTTCTTTTGGAGTAATGGCTTCTTCCTGGCAGAGCGGCCTTCAGCTGATGTTGATACAGTACTCGCTTCACTGTGGATAATGACATATTCTTACCAGCTTCCGCCAGTATCTTCACAAGGTCTTTTTCTTTTGGTCTTGGGTTGATATGCACATGTTGGACCAAAGCACATGCATCTCTGAGACACGGAACCCGTCTCCTTCCTGAGCAGTATGATGGCTGGACATTCCCATGTGTATAATTGTTTGTACAGATGAACGAGGCCCCTTCAGGGATCTGGAAATTGCACCCAAGGATGATCCAGACTTGTACCAGTCCACAATCCTCTTCCTGATATCTTGGCTGATTTCTTTAGACTTTCCCATGATGTTACACACAGAAGCAGTGGGTTTCTGGTGTGCATAAAATACATCCACAGCTGTGTCTCTAATTAACTCAGATGTTGCCAATAAAATCAGAAGCTTCCAGAGACCTGACCTCATCATATGGGCGGTGCCAAATTGTTTAAAGGCGGAGTCATCCCAGTGTATGGAAACTGCTGACTTTGCAGAAAGTAATAAAAATGCCTTAAAAATTATCTCTCATTTTTCTGCATTTGGCAAATAGAAATAATTTTGGTTCCTAATTGACCTAAAACGGGGAAGGTTTATTCTGATTTCATGTCATATAGAAAAACCTGCAGATGGGGTTTTATATAGAGGGAGGGAGAAACCTGCAGATGGGGCTTTATATAGAGGAGGGAGAAACCTGCAGATGGGGCTTTATATAGAGGGAGGGAGAAACCTGCAGATGGGGCTTTATATAGAGGGAGGGAGAAACCTGCTTTATATAGAGGGAGGGAAACCTGCAGATGGGGCTTTATATAGTGGATACATATCAAATATTGCAGCTTCTCCCTGACCATCTCCGGATCAGGGATGTGGCGACATGAACTGTGATCGGTCAATGTGAAGTGCTAGTGGGGGCCTGTATGGCAATAAGCATTGCAGCACCATATGGCACTATATGGGTGATGTGTGACACTATTACTCAAGGCCACGCATATACAGTAAAACTCTTCCTTCTGGGGGATGAACATATGTGCACGCCTTAGTTTTCGGTTTTTAATTTGCAAATACAAGGAAAAGCACAAATTATTTTATTTACACTTCACAAATATTCGCTACCATGTGTTGCTCGATCACATATAATATCATATCATATAATATATGTGTACTATATATATGGACAGTGTATGGACCTCTCTGTGCACTATATGCACTATATATATATGGACAGTGTATGGATCCCTCTGTGTACTATATGTACTATATATATATGGACAGTGTATGGATCCCTCTGTGTACTATATGTACTATATATATATGGACAGTGTATGGATCCCTCTGTGTACTATATATATGGACAGTGTATGGATCCCTCTGTGTACTATATGTACTATATATATGGACAGTGTATGGACCTCTCTGTGCACTATATGCACTATATATATATGGACAGTGTATGGATCCCTCTGTGTACTATATGTACTATATATATATGGACAGTGTATGGATCCCTCTGTGTACTATATGTACTATATATATATGGACAGTGTATGGATCCCTCTGTGTACTATATATATGGACAGTGTATGGATCCCTCTGTGTACTATATGTACTATATATATGGACAGTGTATGGATCCCTCTGTGTACTATATGTACTATATATATATGGACAGTGTATGGATGTCTCTGTGCACTATATGTACTATATATATGGACAGTGTATGGATCCCTCTGTGTACTATATGTACTATATATATGGACAGTGTATGGATATCTGTGCACTATATGTACTATATATATATGGACAGTGATGGATCCCTCTGTGTACTATATGTTACTAAAATATATGGACAGTGTAATGGACCTCTCTGGGGCACTATATGTACATATATATGACAGTGTATGGATCCCCTGTGTACTATATGTACTATATATAATGGACAGTGAAATGGATCCCTCTGTGTACTATATGTACTATATATAAAATGGACAGTGTATGGGATGTCCTGGGGTACATATGTACTATATATATATGGACATTTTAAATGGAGCTCTCTGTGCACTATATGTACTATAAAAAATATGGACAGTGTATGGACCTCTCTGTGCATATATTTACTAAATATATGGACAGTGTATGGACCTCTCTGTGCAGTATAGAAACATATATTTTGGACAGTGAAATGGATCTCTGTGCACTATATGTACTATATATATGGACAGTGTATTGATCTCTGTGCAGTATATGTACTATATTTATGGACAGTGTATGGACCTCTCTGTGCAGTATATGTACTATATATATGGACAGTGTATGGATCTCTCTGTACACCATATGTACTATATACAGGGACAGTGTACGGACCTCTCTGTGCACCATATGTACTATATATATGGACAGTGTATGGACCTCTCTGTGCAGTATATGTACTATATTTTATGGACATGTATGGACCTCTCTGTGCAGTATATGTACTATATATATGGACAGTGTATGGATCTCTGTGCACTATATGTACTATATATATGGACAGTGTATGGATCTCTGTGCAGTATATGTACTATATTTATGGACAGTGTATGGACTCTCTCCTGCACTATATGTACTATAATTTTGGACAAGTGTTATGGACCTCTTTGTGCACCATATGTACTATACATACGGACAGTGTATGGACCTCTGTGCACTATATGTACTATATATATGGGCAGTGTATGGACCTCTCTGTGCACTATATGTACTATATATATATGGACAGTGTATGGATCTCTCTGTGCACCATATGTACTATATATATGGACATTTGTAAGGGACCTCTTTGTGCACCATATGTACATACATACGGACAGTGAAATGGACCTCTGTGCACTATATGTACTATATATATGGACAGTGTATGGATATTTGTGCAGTATATGTACTTTATATATGTACAGTGTATGGATCTCTGTGCACTATACGTACTATATATATGGACAGTGTATGGACCTCTCTGTGCACTATTGAAACTATATATATGGAAAAGTGTATGGCCCTCTCGGGCACTAATGTACTATATATATGGACAGTGTATGGACCTCTCTGTGCAGAATATGTACTATACATACGGGACAGTGTATGGACCTCTCTGTGCACTATATGCACTATATATATGGACAGTGTATGGACCTCTCTGTGCACTATATGTACTATATATATGGACAGTGTATGGACCTCTCTGTGCAGTATATGTACTATACATACGGACAGTGTATGGATCTCTGTGCAGTATATGTACTATATATATGGACAGTGTATGGATATTTGTGCAGTATATGTACTATATATATGGACAGTGTAATGACCTCTCTGTGCAGTATATGTACTATATATAGGGGAAACATGAAATGGATCTTTTGTGCACTATATGTACTATATATATGGACAGTGTATGGACCTCTGTGCACTATATGTACTATATATATGGACAGTGTATGGATCCCTCTGTGTACTATATGTACTATATATGGACATGAAAATGACCTCTCTTTGCACTATATGTACTAAAAAATATGGACATGAAATGGTATCTGTGCACTATAGTACTAATATATATATGGACAGATGTATGTATCTCTTGTACTATATGTACTATATAAATGGACATGTATGGATCCTCTCGTGCACTATATGTACTTATATATGGACAGTGTATGGACCTCTCTGTGCACTATATGTACTTTAATATATGACACTGTATGGACCTCTCTGTGGAAACATATGTACTATATATGGACAGTGTATGGATCCTCTCTGCGCACTATATGTACTATTATATATGGACACTGTATGACCTCTCTGTGCACTATATGTACTATATATTATGGACAGTGTATGGACCTCTGCACTGTGCACTAATATATGGACAGTGTATGGATATATGTGCACCATATTGTACTATATATATGGACAGTGTATGGACCTCTCTGTGCACTATATGTACTATATATATGGACAGTGTATGGACCTCTCTGTGCACTATATGTACTATATATATGGACAGTGTATGGATCTCTGTGCACTATATGTACTATATATATGGACAGTGTATGGACCTCTCTGTGCACTATATGTACTATATATATGGACAGTGTATGGACCTCTCTGTGCACTATATGTACTATATATATGGACAGTGTATGGATCTCTCTGTGCACTATATGTACTTTATATATGGACACTGTATGGACCTCTCTGTGCACTATATGTACTATATATATGGACAGTGTATGGACCTCTCTGTGCACTATATATGGACAGTGTATGGATCTATGTGCACCATATGTACTATATATATGGACAGTGTATGGACCTCTCTGTGCACTATATGTACTATATATATGGACAGTGTATGGACCTCTCTGTGCACTATATGTACTATATATATGGACAGTGTATGGATCTCTGTGCACTATATGTACTATATATATGGACAGTGTATGGATCTCTGTGTGCACTATATGTACTATGTATATGGACAGTGTATGGACCTCTCTGTGCACTATATATGGACAGTGTATGGATCTATGTGCACCATATGTACTATATATATGGACAGTGTATGGACCTCTCTGTGCACCATATGTACTATATATATGGACAATGTATGGATCTCTGTGCAGTATATTTACTATATATATGGATAGTGTATGGACCTCTCTGTGTACTATATGTACTATATATACGGACAGTGTATGGACCTCTCTGTGCACTATATGTACTATATATATGGACAGTGTATGGATCTCTCTGCGCACTATATGTACTATATATATGGACAGTGTATGGACCTCTCTCTGCACTATATGTACTATATATATGGACAGTGTATGGACCGCTCTGTGCACTATATGTACTATGTATGGACCTCTCTGTGCACTATATGTACTATATATATGGACAGTGTATGGACCTCTCTCTGCACTATATGTACTATATATATATGGACAGTGAGGGACCCTTCTGGCACATATGTAAATGTAATTTCTGTGCACTTAAAATTTTAAGTGTATGGATATTTGTGCAGTATTTTTACTTTATATATGTACAGGTAGGAAACCTCTCGTGCACTAATTTGTGTGTTTATATATAAAATAAAATAAAATATATTTTTAAAATTTTTAAATTTTTATATAATAAAAAAAAATATAATTTTTAGTAAAAAAACCTCTCATACCTGGGGGTGACCTTTAAACCCATGCCCCAAAAAAAGGGAAAAAAAGGCAGCACATATTAGGTGAACCTTTTCCGGTCTTTTTGGGCTTGGGCTTGCTGCTGTCATTATTTTGGACTCACCGTGGCTGCGTCCCTCCAGTCCGTACTGCTGCATCCGATAGACCGTAAACTCCAGTGCAGGTGCGGCGGGGAGCAGTAGGAGCAGCAGCACTACCACCCCTACCATCCTGGACATGCAGGGGCCACGCTGGGAGCTGCGGTCACTCATGGCTGCGCTGCTCAGCACTGACCACTGCCCCTGCCCCCACCCTGCCTAATTGCCAAATCTTTTCGTTGGGGCCCCGGGGTGAACCCGTCGGTTATGGGGATAAATATCCCCGTCTCCTCCCCAGACGCCCCCCGGAGGGAGAACATCTCCATCTACAGCAATGATGAGAGGAAATCTCCCCAGAAATAGGACAATTACCCCCAATCTCTTCTATTAGGTGGAGGAGGGTCAGCGTTTGGGGAGGGGGGTGTCTATGTTTTTTGGACAAGTGGGAGGGGGTACATCAGGGTGACAATAGGAGGGACACCCCGCGCCCCAAGCAGGGTTTGGGTGGGAAATGGGAGAATTTCTAGTTTTTGTGGAATATTTAACCCTGGAATGAAAACTTTTGACCCGTCCTGTCTGTTCCCGACCCGTCCTATTATCAGCAGAATAGGGTCCGGGGGCCACATCCATGGGGGTAGACGAGGCCCCAAATCAGCACCAGAGGAGAACACTTGGGGCCACAGATCCTAATGGGCACCTCAAACTGGGGCCCTCCACTTTTTTGGGAAAACTTCAACTCCCATCAGCTTTTTATAATCAAAAGCGTGGGCCATGAGGGGAGTTGTATTTCCCAATAGCTGGGGGGGCCCGGTTTTTGGGGACCCCGTCCAAATAACACTACCCTTTGAAAAAAGAGCTGCTGCCAGGGAATGAGAACTCTATTGAGATTTTGAGTTTTAAAGCTGATGCTGACAACAGCTGAGGGTTTGTTACAGTTGCATCTGGCCCGGATAGTCTCTGTCAGCTTATTACTGGAATATGAGTAGCAGAAATCTCTGATAAGTTTGTCACAGTGTAGTACTCTGGACCCAGTTTGTGAGCTCACAGAGCATTGCCCAGCGGAACAATTTTTTTCTTCTACTGGAGAGGATGCTATGTACAATGTATCAGTCGGAGCCCGGGTGTAAAGTCACGAGAAAATTGCCCAAAAAAGTTTCTCACAACCGGAGATGTCCAATTCAGCGGGCCCATTTTTCAGCAAATTGCTAAAAACAGTTAAGACGAACACCGACATGTATAGTCTGGTGCCTTGAGCTAAAAAAACCCCAAAGCAATAGCTTCACACACTTGCTATTGCGCAAATACCAGCTAAAGCCCGGGGTTTTAGCTCACAACATTTTTTCCAGTAAAACAATTGTATCCATTTCCACGAAGCAACCCACTATGTCAATTACATCTAGAAAGCGTTTTAGCTCACAAGCATTGCCCAGCTAATCAATTTTCCATTTCTCACTGAGAGCAAATAGCTATGTACAATATACAGCAGCCACAAAAATAGGATTAGCGCTGGTGGAAGTAAAGTAGATAAAGCTAAAAGACACTAGGTAACATTACCACTAAATTAGTGTCATTTATTTAACAATAAAAACAAATAGACTATGAGGAAAAACAAAAGAAGGGGGCTCACAATAGTGAAGTAGGTCCAGGCAGTACTTAAAGGGGTTGTCTCGCTACAAAGAATAGCTTTCAAATTGTAGGGAACACAAAATAAAGACATTTTTTCCAAAAAATATTGCTTTGTTCCTCGTTTTCCCAAGGAATCAAGGAATTTTGACCTCCCTGGGTTTTCAGTGCCTCAGTAAAAATGACCTTAAAAATTCTCCCCCTGCTGTTTGTTTTAATGAATAACAGTGATCACACAGGTCTCAGCGTGTCCTGGCTGCTCCAGTAAAAAATTGATTTATGAAAAAAACAGAACTGTAATTTGGGTTTTTTTTTGGGGACAATAAGAAGCCTGTTAGTATTTGAGAAGCTTAAAACTGTCTAATTACATCTGAAAGCACGCACAGCCGGAGCGATGAAAAAGAGTCGTCTGAAAAAAGGGGAAATGCAGAGTATTTTATTCTGCATTTGAAAAATTGAAGGGGACAACTCCTTTATAAATCAAAGTATGGGGATGCTCACCTCCTGGTTTTTGTTAATCTAAGACACAACCTCATGCATTTACAGGCTTTTAGTTGTAGCCTTTAACAAAAGGCACCGCAGGTCCCAGAGACCCCGCCGGATAACCTGAGTCGCTGATGTGCGCTGTCAAAGTGAATATAAGTGTTGCTATCCACTTTTTTTTTTTTTTTTTCCCAAATTCAAGAAGGTTTTATTAATGAACAAATCAAAGGATCAGATATTCAAATATTTGTAGAAAACAGAAGAAAAAATAAAGGGCCCCTAAATGTTTACGGCACAAAGCCATGTAGTATAAAAGCAACAAAGTCTTAAGGGAAAAAGAGAAATATAGGTAAAAATTTAAAGAAACCAAACTACAGGAGGGATACATTTTAAAGTATCAATAATAATAACAACGATGAGGGGCCCCCCCCCTAACTGAAGTGCAATAAGAACCCAAAACATAAAAGGAAAAAAATTATAAATTGTAAAAAGCCCTTTCAAATAGGGGGCATTTGAGCGGGATAAATCAAATGTTGCATGACTAAGAGGAAAAAAGGAAAAACATTCCCGGCGCACGTGCAGTGAAAATAAAAAAAATAAAAAATAAAAAAAAAAGCCCAGGATAAAGGCTTTCAATTAAAAATTTTTTATTCTTAAAATTGCTACGGAGTTACCGAAGCAAAAATAAAAACATATAAACGAACTTAACGCGTTTTCGCGCGTGTCCCGCCTTCATCGAAATTTTTCATTTTAGAATGAACCAGTATATATAAAACTAACAATTACTGAATTTGGTTGTCTTTCATTCAGGGGGGGTGACGTGAAAAGACAGGTGATGCAAAAATGCAAAACAATTGGGAAAACAGAATGTCACTCACCTGCAATGCAAAACAACTAATTACAGTAATTGTTAGTGTTATATATACTGTGTTTATTCCTCAAAGTAACTTCGGGGAAGCGCGGGCACCGCGCGCGCTTAATTTCTTTTATTTTTTTTTATTTTTCATCGTAAATCCTAGCAATTTTAAAAAATAAAAACTTTTTAAATTTAAACCCCTTTTTCCCGGCTTTTTTTTTTTTTTTTTTTTTTTTCACTGATTCGCCGTTCCTTTTTTTCCTTTTTTTTCCCTTGGCAATTTCTCCAACCCTTCACCCAACGGGGCTCCGAGACCAAGGCTGCCGTGTAAAAGGGGGACGGGTAAAATAGCCCTCAACGCTTATGATGTTGTGCCCCTACAATTAATACGCAACACCAAAAGGTGAGAATATATCATCATTTTCCCCCTATTACCCATTGTTACGTATAACACTTTTGCGCCCCCTCTCTTTTCTTTCCCCGATATAAATGTTGATGACTGAATAACAAAATAACGGGAACCCCGGGGCGACAAAAAAAACAGACGAGTAATGCTCTCAAACAACAATCCACCGACACCACAAAAAAAAACAGACCTTTAAAAAACATAAAAAGGGGGAAAAAAAAAAAAAAAAAAGAAAAAAAAAAAAAAAAAAAAGGGGGGGGGAGCAAAGCGCCTCCCGTAAAAAAGCGGGGTTTTTTAAAAAGTAAGGAGAGAAATAATTCTGGAAAAAATGACCCTGACACCAAAATTCTGTTTAAAATTCTCTATTGTTCGGGGAGATTAACCTCCTCCATAAACCTCCCCCCTCCACTTTTTAAAAAAAGAGTAGGGTGATAAAAAACCCCCTTTTAATAGATATATTCAAATCCAAAAATACTATAGAACTAGGACTAGAATGTGCCGTAAACTGAATTCCCCGCGTGTCGGTGATAGTGATAGTGTCTAGTGACCCAAAGATAAAATGCGCTCTGATTACACAATACAATTCTTCCCATCCAAGAATCAGAGAAATGTTGAGGAAGTATTGGTATATACCCAAAAAGAACCCCTTATTTTTGGAAGGGCACCAAATTTGAAAAACATTCTAGCCCCTAGTAGGGTTAAAGGGAATCTGTCGGCAATTTTTTTTTTACTTATTAAATCAAGCCCCGGATCCATATTCTTTTCCTCTCAGTCGTTTTTATTTCCTGATTGTAGATTTCTCTATTTGGTCGTCTATATGTGATTGTGGGGAAGACATTCTTGCTTGCACTGCTTTAACAGCAGTCAGAGAATTTTTTGTTTTCTTTCTTTAGTGAAGATGGAGACGTCTTTTGCTTCATCCTTATTATTATGATGCCAAACTATGTCATTAGTGCTATTTTGTACTTTCATTGCTTGGTATTTTTTCTTATTTTGTACTAATGATGTCCTTATATTATTTCTTTGTGTATCAAGTGGTATCTCATCTAAGGGACAGTTATTGTATGTTTTTGTTATTGTAAAATTGAATAAAAATTATGCTTAAAAGAAAAAAAAAAACAGCAGTCAGAGAGACGCTTTACAGCAGCTTCATGCACATAGGAATATCGCTCTGCTCTGCACTGAAGAGGGACAAAACCCGAAACAGCTGTCTGTAGATGAGTGATACTGGCTTGGCTAATATCCTTTTAGCTTTCTGAAGACTCAGTGGGTCAAAAGCAAATTGAGGATTTGTTACATGCAACAGAGGGCGCTTTGGGCTTCTCAGCCCCTTTCCCATAATGCCTTGTGATATGCAGATGCTAAGTAGAGGGCGAAAAGGCAAAACAAACTCTACAAGCCGTTCGTTCGGAGCTCTCCCTAAGGCACAGGTGTCAAACTGCGGCCCTCCAGCTGTTGGGAAATTACAACTCCCATCATGCATTTGTATAATCTATAACAGTGGGCATGATGGGAGTTGTAATTTCCCAACAGCTGGAGGGCCGCAGTTTGACACCTGTGCCTTAGGGAGAGATCTTCCCTTCATAGGATTCTTAAGACAGATTCTATCCCATAGACTTATATAGGAGAGTTTTTACTGGGGAGAGGGGGAGCTGCGACATCTCCTCTGGTGACTGGTGGATTCTGTGTTATCTGTACACACTGGTGTCTCCTTTCAGTCTGACCCTGCTTTTACTGATAATGAGCACGCTGCTGAAAAGCTCTCTAAACAGAGCAGGAAGTGTCAGACTATTATTAGGCCTAGTGGCCAAAGTGAAAACTGCAGGACTTAAGAATTATTAAAAAAAAAATACTGAAAGTGCTATGGAACAAAAAAAAAACAAAACAAACAAACAAAAAATTCCCCGAAAAATGTGAGTTAAACAAGAAGTCATTTTTTGATGACACATTCCCTTTAAGAATCCTCTCAAAGTAACAAATATCTCTCCTACTACTCTAGGGAGCTTTGCTTGTGGGTCATTAAGTTTGTCAGTGTTGCAATATTATCTGTGCCACCCAAAATATTATTTCTACACATACTAATATCTCCTACCCGATCCGATTTCATCTCACCTGTAAAAGTTCCCCCGTAATTTATGTCATCGAGTGCACACGCCGTTTGCAATATGTCCGCAGATTGACAACTGCTCTGGATATATAGGCTCCAGCAGCTCCAACCAAAAGGTCTAAATCAGGGGTGTCAAACTGGCGGCCCTCCAGCTGTTGGGAAACTACAACTCCCATCATGACCACTGTTATAGATTATAAAAAATCATGATGGGATTTATAGTTCCCCAACAGCTGGAGGGCCGCCAGTTTTGACACCTTGGTCCCAAAATATGCAATGGAAACCCAACTTAATTTATTCTTTAAATTTAACACATTCTTTTTTTTTCCTTTTCTTCATAGTATTATTATTTACAGGTTGATATTTAATTCGAAATGTAGATACATTTGAAATCTTAAATGTACCTTATACTCATTTATTAGTCACTTTTTCCATGTTTTTTTTATGCATCGGAACTTTATTTACTATAGGTCTATCTAAATTAAAGGGAACCTGTCACATAGGTTATCCCACCCATTTGCTTGAGAGCAGCACTAAGCCTGTGTCATGACCTGCCTGTTTCCAGCGCTGTGTCCCTTTATTACGGTAAGATGCATTGAGGGTAGCACAAGCACAGTGTCAGACCTGCTGTTTCAGCATCTAGTGTCCCTTTATTCTGTTAAGATGTCTATGAGGGCTGCGCAAGCAGTGTCAGACCTGCTGTTTCCAGCGCTGTGTCCCTTATTCGGTAAGATGCTGAAGGACGCACAATCTAGTGTCAGACCTGCTGTTTCTGCTCTGTGCCCTTATTCTAGTAAGATGTGAGGACCAGAACAAGGCTCAGTGGTCAGGACATGCTGTTCACAGCCGCTGTGTTCCGTGCTGCCAGTTTAGCTGTGTAATATGCTGAGGGACAGCAACAAGCTAGTGTCAGACCTGCTGTTTCCTGCGCTGTGCCCCGCTATTCTGTAAGATGATGAGGGCAGCTCAAGCTAGTGTCTAGACCTGCTGTTTCCAGCGCTGTGACCCCTTATTCTGTAACAGGAATGCTGAGGGCAGCACAAGCTAGTGTCTGACCTGAAGTTTCCCAGTGCTGGTGTCCCCTTATTCTGTACGATGCTTGAGGGCAGCAAAGTCAGTGTCAGACCTGTTGTTGTCCAGCGCTGTGCCTTATCTGTACGATTGCTGAGTGGTAGCAAAGCCAGTTGTCAGACTGCTGTTTCCAAGGCGGTCCTTGTGCTCCCTTATTCTGTACGATGCTGGAGGGCACAGCACAAGCCAGTGTCGAGACCTGCTGTTGTCCAGCGCTGTGGTCCCTTATTCTGTAAGATGTGAGCGGCAGACAAAGCTAGAGGCAGAACCTGCTATTTCAGTGCTGTGTCCCTCATTCTGTAAGATGCGGATGTCAAGCACAAGCCAGTGTCAGATCGCTGTTTCCAGAGACTGTGTCCACTTATTCTGTATGATGCTGAGCGGCAGAACAAGCCACGTGTCGGAATCCTGCTGTTTCCAGCGCTGTGTCCGCGTTATTCTGTAAGATTGTTCTGAGGGCACGACAGCGCAAAGCTGATGTCAGACCTGCTGTTTCCAGCGTGTGTCCCTTATTCTGTATGGGTTGCCTGAGGTGCCACAAGGGTTGTGTCAGACCTGCTGTTCCAGCGCCCTTTGTGTCCCTTATTCTGTAAGACATGCTGAGGGGCAGCACAAGACATGTCAGACCCTGCTGTTTCAGTTGCTGTGTCCATTGTTTCTGTAAGATGCTGAGTGAAGCACAAGCTAGTGTACAGACGCCTTGCTGTTTTTCGCAGCGCTGTGCCCCATGTTCTTATGTGGCGTAAGAGATGCTGAGGGACAAGCACAAGCTAGTGTCAGACCTTGCTGTTTCCCAGTGCTGTGTCCCTCTATTCTGAGTAAGAGATGCTGAGGAGCAGGCGGAGGCCTGAGATGCCGCAGACCAGCTGTTTTCGCACGCGTGTGCGCCCTTTAAGCTGCTAAGAGATTGCTGTGAGAAGGCAGAAAAGCCGGATGTCAGACAACGCTGTTTCCTAGAGCTGATGTCACTTATTCATGTAAGATGATGAGGGGACAGCACAAGCCAGTGAAAAGACCTGCGTGTCTTCCAGCTCTGTGCCCCTCTATTCTGTAAAGATGATGGAGCGACAGCAGATGGTAGTGTCAGACCTGCTGTTGTTTCACGCAGCTGGTTTTGGACATTATTCTGTAAGTGCATGGAGGACAAGAACATGGCAGTGTCAGAGACCTGGCTGGTTCCGCAGTGCGGGTGCTCTTATTCTGTCACAGATGCTGAGGGCACAAAGCCTAGTGTAGACCTGATGTGTTCCAGCGCTGGACTGTCTTATTCTGTAAGATGCTGCAGACGGCAGACAGACCACAGCACACATGTGTAAAGCACTGATCAGTTTACAGGCGCTGTGGTCCCTTATTCTGTAAGATGCTGAGGGCTAGCACAAGCAGTGTCAGACCCCGGCTGTTTCCAGCGCTGTGTCCCTTATTCTGTAAGATGCTAGGGTAGCACATGGTAGTGTCTGACCTGCTGCCTCCAGCGCCCACTGGTGTCCCTTATTCTGTAAGATGCTGCTTGATCTTGAGGGCAGCATCAAGCCAGTGTCAGTACCCTGCTGTTTCTGCACTAGCTCTGTGCCACCTTATTCTGTAAGATGCTGGCGAGGTAAGCAGATGGTTCCAGTGTCAGACATGCTGTATTTCAGAGCTGTGTCATTATTCTGTTAAGGATGATGAGGGCAGCACAAGCCAGTGTCAGTCACTGCTTGTTTCCAGTGCAGTGTCCTCCTTTTTCTGTAGATGACTGAGGCAGCACAAGCATAGTGTCAGACCTGCTGTTTCCACGTCGTCTGTGCACCCATATTCTGTTAAGATGCGAGGGCAGCACATGCTTGTGTTCAGACCTGCGTATCCAGTGCTGTTACTCTTATTTTGTAAGATGCTAGAGGACAGCACAAAGTAGCTGTCAGACTCTGCTGTTTCCGACGCTGTGCCCTTATTACTGTAAGATGATCGAGGGCAGCACAAAGCCTGTGTCTAGACGCTCGCTGTTTGACAGAGCTGTGTAACGTTATTTCTGTAAGATTTGATGAGGGAGAGCAACATCTCGCCCCAGGTGTCGAGACATGCTGTTGTCCAGCTCTGTGCCCCTTATTCTGTAAGATGCTGAGGACAGCAGCAGGTAGTGTCAGACCTGCTGTTTTCAGAGATGTGTCCCTAATTCTGTAAGATGCTTGGAGGACAGCACAATGACAGTGTCAAACTGATGGTTTCCAGTGTGTGTCTCTTATTCTGTAAGATGCTGAGGGCAGACAAGCTAGTGTCAGACCTGACGCTGCGCTGGGGGTCGCACCGCCCGATTCCAGCGTTGCAAGGTTGTGTCCCTTCATTCTGTAAGATGCTGAGGGCTAGCACAAGCCAGAGGCAGAACTGCTGTTTCCAGCAACTGTGTCCACTTATTCTGTTAAAATGCTGAGGGCAGCACAAGCTAGTGTCAGGACCTGCTGTTTTCCAGTGCTGTGCCCTTATTATGTTAAAAGATGCTGAGGGCAGCACAAGCCAGTGTCAGACCTGCTGTTTCCGCTCTGTGCCCCTTTTATTCTGTAAGATGATGAGGACAGCACAAGGTAGTGTACAGACATGCTGTTTCCAGCGCTGTGTTCCTTATTCTCGTAAGATGAATGACGGCAGCACATCTGAAGCCAGTGTCAGACCCGCTGTTTTCAGAGCTGTGGTCCCTTATTCTGTAAGATGCTGAGGACAGCACAAGCTAGTGTCAGAACCTGCAGTTTCCAGCGCTGTGCCACTTATTCTGTAAGATGCTGAGGGCAGCACAGAGCTAGTGTCAGAGAACTGCCTTGTTTTCAGCGCTATGTTGTGTCTTATTCTGTAAGTAATGCTGTATGGATGCGAGGGCAGCAGCAGAAGCCGGTGTAAGACCCGTGTTTCGCCAGAGCATGTAGTCAGACTCTTATGTACTGTAGATGCTGAGGGGCTGCACAATACGACTGGTGTCCGTACGTGCTGGTTCTCCGTGCTGTGTCCCGTATTCTCGTGAGGGATGCTGAGGGAGGTTGACAAGCTAGAGTCAGGACCTTGCTGTTTCCAGAGCTGTGTCCTATTCTGTGAGATGCTGAGGACAAGCACAACGGTAGTGAAGAGTCCCTGCGTTGGCTTTCAGTGCTGTGTGCCTCTTATTCTGTAAGGGATTCTGATGGCAGCAAAGCCAGTGTCAGACCTGCTGTTTCTCCAGTGTCTGAGTACCCTTATTCTTGTTAGATGCTGAGGGACATGCACAAAGACCATTGTTCAGACTGCTCTTGTCCAGCGCTGTGTCCCGTATTCTTGTAAGGTTGCTGAGGACAGCACAAGCTAGTGTCAGACCCTGCTGTTACCAGCGCTGCAGCTCGTGTGGCCCTTATTTCTGTTAAGTGCTGAGGACAGCACAAGGTAGAGTCAGACCTGCTGTTTCTAGTGCTGTGTCCCTTATTCTGTAGATGCGAGGACAGCACAAGCTAGTGTCAGACCTGCTGTTTCCAGCGCTGTGTCACTTATTCTGTTTAGATGCTGAGGGCAGCACATGCCAGTGTCAGTCTGCTGATTTCCAGTGCTGTGTCCCTTATTCTGTAGAAGCTGAGGGCAGCAAAGCTAGATACATTTACTAAACTCCACACACACACAACTGTCAGACCTGCTATTCCAGTGCTGTGTCCCTCCTTATTTCAGGTAAGATGCTGAGGGCTGCAAAAGCACAGGCAGTTGTCACGACTCTTGTTTCACAGCCGCTGTGTCACTTATTCTGTAATGAAGCTGAGGGCAGCACAAGTAGTAGTCAGGACCTGCTGTATCCAGGGCTGTGTCCCCTATATTATGTAAGATGATGATGGCGGCAGCCACAAGCCAGTGTCGTCCTGTGTTTCAGCAGCTGTGTCCTTATTCTGTAAGTTGCTGAGGGCAGCAAATGGCCAGTGTCAGTACCGCTGTTTCTCAGCGCTGTGTCCCTTATTCTGTTAAGATGCTGAGTGCAGCACAAACCAAGTGGTTCAAGACCTCGCTGTTTCCAGCCACTGTGCCCCATATTATGTTAGATTGATGAGGACAGAACAAGGTTACGTGTCAGACCTGCTTTTCCAGCGCTGTGTCCTTATTATGAAGATGCATGAGGACAGCACAAGCTAGTGTCAGACATGCTGTTCTCCAGCGACTGTGCCCCTATTCTGAGAAGATGCTGAGGGAATGTCACATGGTAGTGTCAGACATGCTGTTTCCGGGCTGTGTCCATCTATTCTGTCAAGATGCTGAGGGACAGCACTAGCTAGTTGTCAGACTGCTGTTTCAGCACTGTGTCCCTTATTCTGTAAGTGATGAGGGCAGCACAAGCCAGCGCGCAATGTCAGTCTGCTGTTCCAGCGCATGTGTCCCTTATTCTGTAAGATGCTGAGGGCAGAACAAGCCAGTGTCAGACCTGCTGTTTCACGCGGCTGTTGTTCACTTATTCTGTAAGATGCTGAGGGCAGGCACAAAGACAGTGTCAGACTGCTGTTTCCAGGGCTGTGACCACTTATTCTTGTAAAGATGATCAAAGGGCAGCACAAGGTAGTGTCAGACTGTCTGTTTCTACAGCGGCTGTGTACCTTATTCTCGTAGATGATGGAGGACAGCACAAGCATAGGTGTACAGACACTGCTGTCTCTATTCCTAGCGCTTGTCCCTTATTCTGTAAGATGCTGAGGGCAGCCACCACCAGCCAGTGTGAAAGGACTTGCTGTTTCCAGCGCTGTGTACCTCTATTATGTAGATTGCTGAGGGCAGCAAAGCAGTGTAAGACCTGATGTTTACCTGACGATGTGTCCCTTATTCTGTAAGATGCTGAGGGCAGCACAAGCCAGTGTCAGACTGCAGTTTCAGCGACTGTGTCCTTATTCTGTAAGATGCTGAAGGGCAAGCACCAAAGCTAGTGTCAGACCTGCTGTTTCCAGCGCTGTGTTCCTTATTCTGTAAAATGCTGGAGGGCAGCAGAAAGCCAGTGTCAAATTGCTGTTTCAGAGCTGTGCACCTAATTCTGTAAGATGCTGAGGACAGCACAAGGTAGTGTAGACCGCTGTTTACAGCGCTGTGTCCCTTATTCTGTAAGATGTGAGGACAGCACAAGCTAGTGTCAGACTGCTGTTTCCTGCCTCTGTGTCCCTTATTCTGTAAAGATGCTGAGTGCAGCACAAGCCAGTGCTCAGACCTGCTGTTTCCAGCGCTGTGTCCATTATTCTGTAAAGATGCTGAGAGGCAGCACAAGCAGTGTCAGATCTGCTGTTTCCAGGCTGTGTTCCCTTATTCTGTAAGATGCTGAGGGAAGCACATAGCCTCAAGTGGCAGAACCTTGCTGTTTCCCGCGCTGTGTCCCATATTCTGTAAGATGCTCAGAGGGCAGCAGACAAGGCCAGTGTTCAGACCTGCTGTTTTCATTAGCATGTGGTCACCTTATACGTAAGATGCTGTCGAGGGCAGCACAAGCAAGTGTCAGGACCTGCTGTTTCCAAGCGCTGTGTACCCTTTAATTTCTGTGAGTGAGAGAGGCTAGAGCGGCAGGCAACAAGCTTAGTGTCAGACCTGCGGTTTCCGAGCGCTGTGTCCCTTATTATGTAGACTGATGAGGGCAGCACAAGCCAGTGTTTTCAGACCTGACTGTTTCCATCGCTGTGTCCACTGTATTCTGTAAATGCTGCACGTTTGTCGATGGTATTTAATGCCTCAGATCTGGCAGTTTTCAGCCAGAAAAGTCATATCGAAGAGTCCTTGTAGAGAGTCGAGTTTTTTTCCAGAACCGCCGCCACAGGTTGTATAGTCCCGCTCCCACCTCAAACTGACAAACTCATTACTTTGATAGGTAGAAACATGTGAATAACTGTCGTTGGGTGGAGGTAGCCTATTGGTGGGCGGGGTCTAACAACTGCTCCATGAATGCCCCTATTGAGGGGTAAATGCTCTATAAACTCCTCAGAATCTTTAAAGAAAATAGAAGGTGACAACAGTTGCTGGAAACAGAGGATCTTGACACTGGCTTGTGCTGCTCCTAGCATCTTACAGAATAAGGGACACAGTGCTGTGAAACAGGCAGAGGTCTGACACTAGCTTGTGCTGCCTCTCAGGCGAGATCTTAACAGAAATAAGGGACACAGCGTGGAAACAGCAGGTCTGACACTGGCTTGGTGCTTCCGCGATCAGCATCTACAGAATAAGGGACACAGCGCTGGAAAACGCAGGTCTGAACACTGGCTTGTGCTTTCCTCAGCATCTTACAGAATAAGGGACACAGCGCTGGAAACCAGCACGGTCTGACACTGCGCTTGTGCTGTGCTCAGCAGTGACGCTACAAGTTAATAAGGTGAACAGAGTTGGTGTAACAGCAGGTCTTGGTGACTATGTTAGCTTTGCTGCCATCAGCATCTCTTACAGTAAGATAAGGGACTACATAGCGTCTGGAAAAAGCAGGTCGACAACTGGCTTCGTGCCTGCTCATCAACATTACAGAGATAAGGGACACAGCGCTGGCATACAAGCATGTCATGACGACTTGGACTTGTGCTGCCTTCTCAGAATCTTACAGGAAATAAGGGGGACACTGCATCTGGAAACAGATGTCTGACACTGGCTTGTGCTGCCCTCTGCTTCTTATCAGAATAACGGGACAACGCGTGGCTGGAACAGCAGGTTCTGACAATGGGCTTGTGCTGCCCATCAGCACAGATACTTACCAGAATAAGGACACAAGCGCTGGAAACAGCAGGTCTTGAACACTGGCTTGTGCGCTGCACCCTCAAGCATCTTACAGAATAAGGGACCAGCGCTGGACAACAGAGTGGAAGGTATGAACTAGCTTGTGTTGCCCTCAGCATCTTACAGAAATAAGGGGGAGGTAATCACAGAGGCTGGAAACAGCATGTCTGGACCACTGCTAGTGCTGCACTCGCTCGCACTTACAGATTAAGGGACCACCAGCGCTGGAAACAGCAGGTTATGACACTGGCTTGTGCTGCCCTCAGGCATCTTTCAGAATAAGGGACACAGCGCTGGAAACAGCAGGTCTGACACTGGCTATTGTGCCCCATGACCCTCAGCCATCTTACAGAATAAGGGGACACAGCGCTGGAAACAGCAGGTCTGACACTGGCTTGTGCTGTCTCGCATCTTACAGACATAATGGGACCACCAGCGATGGAAACAGCAGGTCTGACACTGGCTTGTGCTGTTCCTCAGCATCTACAGACATTAGGGACATCAGAGGACTGGAAACAGCAGGTCTGACCACTAGCTTGTGATGCCCTCAGCAGTCTTTACAGAAAAGGGACACACAGCGCTGGAAACAGAAGGTCTGACACTAGCTTGTGCCTGCCCTCCAGACATTATTACAGATAAGGGACACAGCGCTGGAAACAGCAGGTATGACAATGCTTCTGATGCCATTCAGCATCTTACAGAATAAGGGAACTCTGCCTGGGATAAAGAGGTCTGGAAACGTTGGCTTGTGCTGCCCTCAGCATGTGACAGCAATAAAGGGACACAGCGCTGGAAACAGCAGGTCTGACACTGGCTTGTGTCTGCCTCTCTCAGCATCTTACAGGATTAAGGGACACAGTGCTGGAGAATACAGCAGGTCTGACACTGGATTTGTGCTGCCCTCGCATTTACTGAATAAGGGAGTACAGCACTGGAAACCAGCAGGTTCTGACGACTGGCTTGTGCTTGCCCTCAGCGATCGCTGGGGAATAAGGGAACACAGCACTGGAAAAACAGCAGGTCTGACCACGTGGACTTGTGCTGCCTCTAAGCCATTTACTTTTTACCATGAGAGTTGAATGGACACAGGCTGGAAAAAGCTGTCTGACACTAGGTTGTGAGATGGCCTCTCAGCATCTTAAGAATACAGGGACATCAGCGCTGGAAAGCAGCAGGTCTGACAGTCTGGCTTGTCGCTGCCCTCAGGCATCTTACTGAATAAGGGACACAGCGCTGGAAACTCAGAAGGCCGTCTATGGACACTAGTTGTGATGTCCTCAGCAAGCGGGGGCTAAACCTACTGTGACATGGTTACTTTTATAACTGTCACTTATATTCCAACTTTTAGTGTCAGCTAATCGCTTCATGGCTCCAGATCTGTGATGTTTCTCATAGACCGGAGCTCATCCTGTCATTGGTTCATTTGCACTAATCGCCACTCTTCCTATTGGCTGACTATTTTCCCTATCACTGCCTGTTCTTTGTCCATGTTATTTTCCATAGACAGCAGCTCCTTTTGCTATTGGTTTATCTGTATCTACCGCCCTTCTTCTCATTGGTTAAAGGGGTTGTCTCGCTACAAAGAATAGCTTTCAAAATGTAGGGAACACAAAATAAAGTAATATGTTGCTTTGTTCATCTGTTTTTGCTAAGGAGATACAAGTGAATTTATCACCTCCCTGGCTATTTCTGTTCCATCAGTGACCGACCTGTAAACATCTCTCCCCCCTGCTGTTTGTTCTATGTGATAGCAGTGAGTGATGTCATCACACAGGTTACGGCAGCCTCTGTGCTGGCCGGCAGTAAAAAGCTTGATTTATCTACAGTAAACAGGACTAATTAGGGCTTTTGTTTGCGGGATCAGATAAAAACTCCTGCTAGCAATTCTGGAGAGCTTCTGAGCTGATCTGAAAGTAATTAGCAGAATGAAAACACAGAGTTGAATACACCACTGAGCTGTATGCTAAATTCAGGGCATCTGAACCCGAATTTACAGAGTATTTCATTCATGCATCCTATGAAACTCTGTAGGGAGACAACTCCTTTAATTTTTCACAGCTAGTAGCGCCCCCTAGCTCACTTTTCATTGGTCCATTCATATTTCCCCCGTAACGTCGTTCTATGTTATTTTCCATAGACCTGAGCTCGTTTGTCCATTCATATTTACCGCCGGCTCTGAGCCCATGTTAATTCACATAGACAGGAGCTCAAAATTTCATTGGACGGTTCATATCTACGGCCCTTGTCTGATTGGTGCATTCAAACAAGCGCACTCCTTTCATCTTAAAAGGGCATTGTTTCTCATCTCATATGCAAAACCCCCCAAAAATTATTTATCTAAAACTTAACTTTTAATATTAATCACGCTTCAAAAAGGAAGGTACAATGAGACACACTAGGGAAGACGAAAACAACACAAAAAACCACTTGCAAAAAGAAGTGGGGAAAAAAAAAAGGGGGAAAAACTAACGGATATCCTAAAATACCTACCAAACCCTATGATACCATACAGGGTAAATGCCCCGAAAAGGGCGGTGCTGTCCGCAACCTCACCCTAAGAACAACTTACCCTGAAACATGTCGGGACGCTTTGTTTAGTTAGGGTAAGTTGTTCTTAGGGAGAGGTTCCGGACAGGACCGCCCTTTTCGGGGCATTTCCCCTGTATAGTATCATAGGGTTTGGTAGGTATTTTAGGATATCCGTTAGTTTTCCCCCCTTTTTTTTTCCCCACTTCTTTTTGTAAGTGGTTTTTGTGTTGTTTTCGTCTTCCCTATGTGTTCTCATTATACCTTCCTTTTTGAAGCGTGATTAATATTAAAAGTTAAGTTTTAAATACATAATTTTTTGGGGAGGGTTTTTTTTTTTTTAATTTTTGTGTATCAATATAGGAGTGCTTTATCTATCCAGAGGTACTCTTTTGATCCATTTTTTTTGTAGTGTCATCTCATATGCACCATTACTGTAGATTTTAAAAGCTCTTTTACTATATATATCTATATCTATATATATATATATTATATTATATATATATTTGTGGTGATTCTTAGTTATTGTAACTTTGTGGATGATTCCATCTTCTAGCGATCACACAGAAAGTCTGTGCCGTAACGTACTTTGCCGAAAGTTTCAAAGCAAATTTTGACAAGTTTCTCCGTGTCCCTGAAAGGAGGAGTTCTTCTTTCCTTGATTGATGTTTCTTTTATCCAACCATGGCCGGTGTTCTCTATCTTCCTTCTCTTTGATGTAATCAATGATGATACTTGATTGATAGCTAGATCCACAGATAGGATCTTATTATTCAAGTGATGGACTTGTATGCCATCCTATTAAATGTTATTAGTTCTTTTAAATAGTAGTGTTTGTATAAACTCTGCATTACCCTTGAGAAAGCGCTGGTATACAGCGGGAAACGCGTTGGCTTATTTATTTGTCATATGTTTCTCATGGCACGAGGGCACACTACCTTTGTACTTTTTAAGGATAAAAGACCATTTTAACCATTAGCCGACATTTGGCTTTCTTGTGGAGCTCCACGTGCGCCGGGTCCGCCACTTTTTCTCTTGCCTATTGCAACTGTATATAGAGCAGGACTAGCTGTGTACAATGTATCAGTCTGGAGTCCAGGTTGTGCAGCTCACAGAGCATTGTCTACACTGGATACAATTGTATCCACTTCTCATCTGAGAGCAGGACTAGCTATGTACAATGTATAAGTCTGGAGTCCAGGTTGTGCAGCTCACAGAGCATTGTCCATACATGATATAATTGTATTTCTTCTCAGCTGAGAGCAGGACGAGCTGTGTACAATGTATAAGTCTGGAGTCCAGGTTGTGCAGCTCACAGAGCATTGTCTACACTGGATACAATTGTATATAGAGCAGGACTAGCTATGTACAATGTATCAGTCTGGAGTCCAGGGTGTTTAGCTCACAGAGCATTGTCTACACTGGATACAATGGTATCTCTTCTGTGCTGAGAGCAGGACTAGCTATGTACAATGTATCAGTCTGGAGTCCAGGGTCTTTAGCTCACAGAGCATTGTCTAGACTGGATACAATGGTATCTCTTCTCAGCTGAGAACAGGACTAGCTATGTACAATGTATCAGTCTGAGTCCAGGTTGTCTAGCTCACAGAGCATTGTCCAGACTGGATACAATTGTATTTCTTCTCAGCTGAGAGCAGGACTAGCTATGTACAATGTATAAGTCTGGAGTCCAGGTTGTGCAGCTCACAGAGCATTGTCTACACTGGATACAATTGTATATAGAGCAGGACTAGCTATGTACAATGTATCAGTCTGGAGTCCAGTTGTGCAGCTCACAAGCATTGGTCTACACTGGATACAATTGTATATAGAGCAGGACCCCTAGCATATGTACAATGTATCAGTCCGGAGTCCAGGGTGTTTAGCTCACAGAGCATTGTCTACACTGGATACAATTGTATCAATTTCTCAGCTGAGAATGGGAATAGCTATGTGCAATGTATCAATATGGAGTCCAGGTTGTTTAGCTCACAGAGCATTGTCTAGACTGGATATAATTATATTTTTTCTCATCTGAGTGCAGGACTAGCTATGTACAATGTATCAGTCTGGAGTCCAGGTTGTTTAGCTCACAGAGCATTGTCTAGACTGATGATAATAATATTTTTTTTTTCTCACAGAAGCAGGTGACTAGCTATGTACAATGTATCAGTCTGGAGTCCAGGTTGTGCAGCTCACAGAGCATTGTATATAATTGTATATCTTCTCAGCTGAGAGCAGGACGAGCTATGTACAATTTTAGGTCAGTATAATGTGACCGCAGTGTGGTTGCTCCTAGCTTCGGTTATGCAACATAACCCTGGAGCACAGTTGCTGACTCACAGTGGGGAAGTCGTCACTTTGTAGTCTCATAAAAATGATAAATTCCGCTGAGCGGTGACTCGGATCATTTGCTTTTTCGGTCTGGTAAGAAATGTCTATAAAGAGGCGCAGGCCCCTCGTGCACATTACTGAGCATCTGTGCAGGAGACCCCCAGGACCCAGCGCTCCGTCCCTGACATTCAATCCTGGTCACCAGCAGAGTCTGGATGTCAGAGCTGCAGAAGGTCCAGAAACCTGTGCGAAGAGAAGGAGCGCTGCGCAGGTGGAGGGGTTACTCCGACCCCCATCGAGGGGGCACAGCGCATCTTCCGGATATCCGCTCATCACCACCTGGAGACGTCCACACTCGCTGCAGCCGACAGATCTCAGAATAAAACTCTAGAAGAGCAGTTAAGACTGACACCATCACAGAAAGAGCAGCGGTATCCAGTCTAGGCAAGGCTCTACGAGCTAAACACACCAGCAACAGCTGCACAGAGCTCTCTGCTACTTTGCTGCAAATACCAGTCTGAAGTCCAGGCTATTTAGCTCACAGAGCATTATCTAGACTGAATGCAATTATGTCCACTTCTCAGCTGAGAGCAGGACTAGCTTTGTACATACAGTCTGGGATCTAGATCATTTAGCTCACAGAGCATTGTCTAGACTGGATACATTGTACATAGTTAGTCCTGCTGTCAACTGAGGAATGGATACAATCGTATCCAGTGTAGACAATGCTCTGTGAGCTAAAGAACCTGATCTCCAGTCTGATACCCTGTATCAATTCTCAGCTGAGGGCAGGACTAGCTATGTACAATGTATCAGTCTGGAGTCCAGGGTGTTTAGCTCACAGAGCATTGTCTAGACTGGATACAATTGTATCAATTTCTCAGCTGAGAATGGGAATAGCTATGTGCAATGTATCAATATCGAGTCCAGGTTGTGCAGCTCACAGAGCATTGTCTAGACTGGATATAATTATATTTTTTCTCAGCTGAGGGCAGGACTAGCTATGTACAATGTATCAGTCTGGAGTCCAGGTTATTACACTCACAGAGCATTGTCTACACTGGATACAATTGTATCCACGGCTGAGAGCAGGACTAGCTATGTACAATGTATCAGTCTGGAGTCCAGGCTGTTTAGCTCACAGAGCACGGTTCTTGAAAGTTCTAATTACATCAAACAAAATGTCTTCCCCAAACACATAGTAAAACCTTCCGGTGCTAGTTCTTCCATCTCTGCTTGCGGTCAGTGAATCACAATATTATATTCTACACCCAGAAGCTACAGACCTCATCCCAACATAATCCTGCTCACACGCAGCTGATATAGTTGTTACAATGTATCAGCGTAGGAAATCCTTTGTGTTTATTCACTGACAGCAAGCAGTGTTATACTGATTCTTGTTGTTGTAAACCTGTCCTGACCTAATCCAGCTGTAATTTGTTACAATGTTTCAGTGTAGGTGATTTTATATGGTCTAAACACGGCTTGCTGTTAGTGAATAGACACATTCTTGTTAAGTCCAGAAGCGGATAATCCCTCCTGCTCATACAGCTGTAGTTTGTTACAATGTATGCGTGCATGACGGAGAGGCGAGCTTCTGCTCTACTGAGCTCACAGAGCATTGTCTACCCTGATACATAGTAAATCCTCAGCTGTTAGAGCAGAAGGTGTGCTTTTGCTCTATTGAGCTCACAGAGCATTGTCTACCCTGATACATAGTAACAAATCCTCAGCCGTTAGAGCAGAAGGCGTGCTTTTGCTCTATTGAGCTCACAGAGCATTGTCTACCCTGATACATAGTAACAAATCCTCAGCCGTTAGAGCCAGAGGCGTGCTTCTGCTCTATTGAGCTCACAGAGCATTGTCTACCCTGACACATAGTAACAAATCCTCAGCCGTTAGAGCAGAAGGCGTGCTTCTGCTCTATTGAGCTCACAGAGCATTGTCTACCCTGACACATAGTAACAAATCCTCAGCAGTTAGAGCAGAAGGCATGCTAATGCTCTATTGAGCTCACAGAGCATTGTCTACCCTGATACATAGTAAATCCTCAGCTGTTAGAGCAGAAGGTGTGCTTCTGCTCTACTGAGCTCACAGAGCATTGTCTACCCTGATACATAGTAAATCCTCAGCTGTTAGAGCAGAAGGCGAGCTTTCTTGCTCTATTGTGTCCACAGAGCATTGTCTACCCTGAACATATAAACAAACCCCTCAGCCGTTAGAGCAGAAGGCGTGCTTCTGCTCTATTGAGCTCACAGAGCATTGTCTACCCTGATACATAGTAACAAATCCTCAGCCGTTAGAGCAGAAGGCGTGCTTCTGCTCTATTGAGCTCACAGAGCATTGTCTACCCTGATACATAGTAACAAATCCTCAGCCGTGAGAAATATTTGGCCAGTATGTGATTTCTGCTTCTATTCATTGACAGCAAGCAGAATAAAAGTGTGTAAGTGATCATTGTGGATGGTTCCATGCAGCCACGTGTGTGTGTGGGGGGGTCACATAGTATGTTAATGAAGGAGGCGGAGCCAGCTCTGATCGATATGCTTTAATATTGTCATGTTACACTACACACACCAGTAACATTGATAAATACTGCGATGGAAATGTTAAAAAAATATTATACAAGTTTACAGATCCCAACAGAAGAACACGTCCGGGTCTCCGAATAAATAACACCACGCAAATCAGGACAATGACAGTAACCTTCCTGTCCAAGGGGCCCCCCAACCCCCCCAAAAAATCCCCCCCCCCACCAGAGAGGGGGCCCAAACTCCCCCCCAAAACCCAATAGAGGGGCCCCGATACACCCCCCCCAGAAGAGGGCCCCAAACTCCCCCCCACCCAGAGAGGGGCCGAAACAACCCCCCCACCCCCCAAGAGGGGCCCCCAACACCCCCCAACCCCAAAGAGGGGGGCCAACTCCCCCGCACCCAGAGAGAGGGGCCCGAAACTCCCCCGCACCCAGACAGAGGGGCCGAAACTCCCCCGCACCCACAGAGAGGGGCCAAAAATCCCCGACCAGAAGAGGGGGCCCCAAAAACCCCGGGACCCAAGAGGGGGCCCAAACTCCCCGCACACCGGGGGGGGCCCGAAACCCCCCCACCCGAAGAGGGGCCCGAAAACCCCCCACCCCAAAAGAGGGGGCCCGAAAAATCCCCCCCCACCCAAAGGGGGCCCGAACCCCCCACCCAGAGAGGGGCCGAAACTCCCCCGCACCCAGATAGAGGGGCCCGATACACCCTCCACCCAGAGAGAGGGGCCCGAAACTCCCCCCACCCCAAAAAGGGGGGCCGAAATCCCCCGCAACCCCCGAGAGGGCGCTCTCCGGCCCCGCTCTACAAGGGTTAAAGGGGAGTACGCTTCCTTACTTCGGCTGAGTCCAAAATTCTTAGCTTCCCCGCCTGTGAAAGCAGGGCGTTTCTTCCCCTCCTTCATCCCCCCTTCACTGCTGGCCTGAGACTCCCCCCCCTCCCCTCTGGTCCCCAAAATCACTGTTTCTCCCTATCATCTTATTTATAAGAGCTTATACAACCACGGCTGCATTCAATCTAATCTAGCACTGATCCCCTTTACAGCTGGGAGTATTACAGCTTTTTAAGAAGGCACAGTTTTGGGTTATCAGGAGGTTTTGGCACAGGGACAAAACGTCATGTTTTCTCATTGTACAATCTGCTGAGCTGTTTTGCTAGGGGTGGAACAGAAAAATTTCGGCCCCTAACTTGAGTCAAACACGCTCCTAAAACACCCAGGGGCTGTACGAAGGAAATGACTCTCGCTAGTGAAATCAAGGAGGAGGGGGTTGACCCAACTGGATATCAGGTAAATAAAAAAACAAGATAAG